>QEPC01003766.1:3520749-3535784 GCA_003113815.1 Sphenodon punctatus | reverse complement strand
TTTTTAGCTCCCCCATCTTACCTATTATTTATTATGTATTTATTATATTTAGCCCTGTTTTAATATTTTTATATTATTGTATTGGATGTTTTAAATTGTTTTTATTGTGTTTTAATTGTTGGAAGCCGCCCCGGGCTGCTTTAGCAGGAGGGGCGGGGTATAAATCTATTAAATAAATAAATATTATCCCAGGTTAAATGTCCCATGTGAATGTGCCTAATCCACACCAGGAATGGTGCTGGTACTCATCACTTCCCCCTGTCTTAGAGCAACTGAGGAAACTAAAACCAGAGGGTGGCTCAATTAATGATTTACTCCTGGTGTTGAAAACTTTAGTACTTCCTTTTGCTTTAGTGCCTGTGTCAAAATTTTCACTGAGCTCTTGGTTGTGTTTATGCATTTTGTTCTTCTCTGTGAATTAATTCTTACTGTGTTCCTAAACCAACAAGCAAAATTAATTTAAAATATCTAATTGCAAGCCTCTTGCATTCATAGTTGAAAAGAATAGTTCAGATGTAAAATGTTCCAAACAATCAGCTGATGGAAATCCTAATTAGGAAAGAGTCTGCCATCACCATTAAGGCCACTATCTAATTGACTCGAATGGGCATTGAATCAAGAACTAAAGGACCAAGTAAAGCTACCTGGCACATTGTCACGTTTGGGTAAATTATACAATTCTGAACCTATCAATGAGTTTGTAGGCATGAGAAGAGTCACCAAACTCTCCAATTCTGCACCCACCACTAGGGTCTCCACCTCTCATGGTTTTGACCGTGACTCAAAACTATAAGAGGTGGCAGTTCTATGCAATGAGTTTTTGTGCATGAGAAGAGGAAACTAAACAGACAATTGCATTATAACATCTTTCCTCTTCACAGGACAGAAACATTTAAAAGCCCGTGCATCTCAGACATGAGTAGAAAGAGACGGAGACGCTGCAAGAGCAGAAAAAGCTCAGACAACAGAGAAAGTAAGTTCAGTGAAACTGGTAAATTTAAATGTATAGTATGGACATCATGGCAGCTTTTTTTCCAGAAATAATTGTTCTTTTAAAGATGCAGAGTACACCGGTATAGAGAGAGAGATCAATACACCTTAGAACCATAAGACTATCCTGCTTGGATTACTTACATTCTTATGCTAAAGGGCCTTTATAAATAGAGGGGATTGCTTTGTGGGATGAAATTTATTGTTGCGAGGCTAGTGTTTTTTGTTTCTGGGAATGTATTTTCAGATATGTTGATTAATTATCTCAAATTTACTTTGCACTTCCTGGTTGGGATGGTTATTTTGCAATCCTGGGTCAAGTGAATTTGGTAGCAAAATGCATCCTGACTTCAACGAAGCCAGATTTCCACCCACTATGTGTAGAAATCAAAGTGATTTATACCATTTCTGAAAATCTGTTGAAGTACATAGTTCAAACTTGCCAGTTGAGTAGATGTTACTATAAAACTATGATAAGCTTCTAAAAGGGCTTGAGTAAGGCAGTGTTTTATGTCATTTATGCAGAAAGTCTTGCATGATATATTGGGGAACAGTGGTTAGAGCAGGGAGCTGTGGGTCAGAACTCCTTAGTATTCTAGTCTAGTTCTATTTCTGATTTGTTGTTAGACCTTTGATAAATCAATTAATCCCTTGGTTAGCTCATCTGTAAAAGGATTATAATAAATACAACTTACAAACTGAGTTAGGAGACAATGGAGGTGAGATGCTGGGTAAGCTTGGACTGCTGTTACTCCTGAAAGGTTTTTCTGGAGCTGTTTGCTGCTGTAGAGGCTGGACATGGAACATCTGGGGCTGCCCCACCCCCTCCCTCAGGCTTCTATATACTGCCCCTTTCTTTTGCAGACAGCTGCCAATGGCCAACATCAAAGACTGTTGGCTGTTTGTGGCTGAAGGACTGATTAGGTTTAGGGTTCTTTGAACTTTTAATATTTTTATGAGGATATGGAGTGGAGGACACATAGGAGAAGAGGCTTGCTCCCCAGGTGAGAATAGGGTGGAAAAGCTTGAGGGTTAGTCATGGTGTCTCTGTGAGAGTGAGGGGCCTGGGTTTGGGAAGGGGGTGGGGACTCCTGTGGGTAAGTAGGTGGAATGGGGTGGCTGGCCATGAGTGAGATTTTTCTGAATGTTTCTTTATATGCATTTTTTCATTATTGTAAATGAGAAATGGCTCCAAATGAGAGCTGGAGAAGTGAGAGGGATGGGATGGTTGGGTTTGGAGTAGGGTAGGTTTTAATTTATATGTATTTTGTGGCAATGTTGTGTTAAAATTGTTGTAAACTGCCCTGTGCCATTTCTTCAGGTAGGGTGAGTTATAAATTGAAAATAATAATAATAATAACTCCCATGTAACTTAGCCAAAACTGCAGCCATTTAGTGAAGTGCTGAAAAGAAGAGGAAATGCACAATGAAGAGTGAGAAAAACAAAGGGTGAATCTTTCTGAAAGAATATGTCATATCGTCGTAAATATGCTTTGCATAAAATATCATGCATGAGTATTTTAGTGTAAAGAATATGCTGCTATTTTTTACTTCATGCAAATAAGTTTCTTAGGACATTTTCAGACAAGACGCTCTCCACCAACTACCCACCCACAATACATGTTGCAGTGTTACCCTATGGGTGCCCTGTAATATGTATATTGGGTGGAAGGTGGGTGGGGAGTGTCTTGTCTGAAAACGCCATTAGTATGAAAAATACTGATTATTTGTCTTTGTATTAAAAGCAAATTTACATTTAAATCAAAAGGAAATGGTGTAGAAAGAAAGGAATATGTAGCAGATTGGCACTCAAAAGAAGAATATACCGACTGTTTTATTATCGTACAATATTTCTAAAGTGGCCTCCAAGTGTGACATAAGCACTTGTTACAATAACTGCTCTACAGTGCTATAACAGATTTCAATAAGCTGGTGCTTATCTAAATTACTGTAAACAACAAAAATACCCTTCCTCCTTTCTTTATTTCCTTTCAGATGAACAATTGCCAGCCCTTTGTAAATGCCAGAAAAATGTAAAAGGCCTTGAAAACAAAACAGATGAGGACACAGCAGACGCTACCTTCTCTGGAGCAGTGGACATGGAGAGATCTGAAGAAAATGGAAAAGATCACTGTTGCACACCTGAGAATAGACAAGAGAATAATTCAGATGCATGTGAAAATAAAGAACAAGATCATGTATATGACAGTGAAAAAGAAGGTAGGAAGGAAAAGGACTGTCTCTCACCAGCAATCTCTCATCAGCAGGATGAGGTTCTAGCAGTGGTAAGCGTTGGTGAATCAGAAACTTCATCAACAGGAAAAATTACATTGCAGCACAACCCAGGTTGTACAGAGCCCTTTAATTCAGTGAATGGACTAATTACCGCAGAAGTGAACTGTGGTTCTTTTAATGTGAAAGCGGAAATTAAGAAAGGGTCATCTGGAGCAAATCATGTCATTGAAGAAAAAAAAAATTCAAGGAGCAACAAATGTAACCATGACAGACGACATCAGAAAAGCCTCTATTCTAAGTGCAATAGGGATCAGAGACCATCAGCAGATCATTCTGTGGATGATGATGGAAAATACAAGGCATCCTCTAAAGACAAATTACAAGTTTCCAGCAATCAGAGCCCTTTACTGGAAGTGAGCATTGTAGGGAGTGAAATTACGGTGAAGTACAACAACAGAAAGCAGAATTTTGTGGTTAATATAGAGCCTAATGGACACATCAAAAAATGTGGTAAAACCAGCAACAGTAAATACAGACACACTTCCAACAAAGCAGACTATGCTGCAACAGGGACATCTTGCCACTCAGATTCTGAGTCTGATCTTAGCCTTCATGAAAAGGAAGAGTCTTTCACAAGTTACACATGGCCAGACTGGTATGTACATATTCCTCCACCTGCAGAGTTTGCTGACTGTGAAGAAATATGTTTAGATAACATTACAGAGGTTGTATCCTTATGTCCAGTTGCTGATTTAAAGGAATCTGTCACATCACCAACTGCCTTGAATTGGGAAGAAGAAAGTGATACCTGTCTGCAAAAGGAAATTGGGAATGATGGCCATGCCAATGAAAGAGGAGGTTTTTATAAAGACAAGATCATTTTCTCAGAATTTAGCTATTCTGGGGGTTGCCCCCTGGAAATGGATGGTTCAAGTGAAAAAAGCTTTGATGAGGAGCCTATTGATGAAATTAATATGAGACAAATAAGAAATAACAGTTTAGCTGATATCAGGAATACTATGTTAGTTTCATGCATGGAGCCAAAAACCATAAGAAGAAATTCTTTCCCAGCCACCATCGTAGATGTATTGTCACCAGTTACCCCACGAAGAGATTCCGGATTTTATTCAATGCCATCTTTATCCTTAAAAGTAGTGCCTAGGCAGGCCAAAGCAGTCAACATTTACAACAAGAACACCCATACCAGTTGTACAGAACTTTGTTCTAGCTTCACGTCATCATTTAGCAGTCTGAGAGGTCTTAAGTCTTCATATCACTGTGCCTTCACATCATATGAGCACGACATGACTATTTATCAGTCGGAGCTTGAAGAAAATATAGGCGATGCTTTCTTCATGAATCACTATGCAGAATATATGGAGGACTATGGAGAAATGGAAGACAAATTAGTTACATCTTTTCATTCCTACATCAATTCAAATGTAGAACAGAAACAGAAACTTAGATGCCATGAGCCTCTGATGAGCCTAAAGGTATGTGAGGAATACAATGAGTTTACAGAAAGTGGTTTTGATGAAGAGACATTAGAAGGTGATTGCCACACTGATATACAAGAGCAAAGGGAACTACAGAGTAAAGCACCATTGAGTCAAGTTTCATCAACTTCCAGAAATCCATCAAGCGACCATATCAGTGATGAATGTACTGTAAATAAGGTAGCCATGGGATATGTTAAAAGCCAAGGCTCAAAGCCAAATCCAACTCTTAATTCAGAATCTGAGATAATAATAAAGAAACGGAGAGGATCAGTAATGACTGTTGTAACTGGAGAGCGAGACCAAAGGCTCATCATTCAGGGTGACAATAAGGCTACAGCAGGTTCTTTTAGTTCTGTGGTAGCAAAGGAACTGAAATTGCCCTGCAGCATACGAAAAAAATCATTTATGTCACCACTGTTGGATGCTGACGAGCCAGACATAGATAATGAATTCCAGAGTCTTTCTGAGGACAAACCCCAAAATATCCTTGATGAAGCCAGTCTCCATGATGAGTGTGCAAAGGTTGCTGCAAAATCTAGCTCTCCAGAGTGCCCTGAAGATCAGCAGGTTTTTGATGAGGGTACATTTAACAAAGAAACAGAAGATACCCAATGCACTGAACAAGTGATATTAAGTCCGTCTGATAATATAAGAATAGAGCCTGTAGCAGCTCAGGTGGAGCAGTTAGTTGAACCTAATTCTGAAGACCCAGAGAAAAAAAATAAAACCAAGGAGGATTTTTGTCAGGATACAAGCATGCCACTGCCATCAAGAAATGAAATTAAGCAAGGTAGGTATTCCAGAATTCTTTTAATTATCAAGCTTTCCACATTGGGGAAGAAGATTTGTGCTATGTTGATGTGTAGTTTGGGAAATGTCTGGTGTATTTTAGCCTACAATCACCTGGTTTCTAACCTTCTTGCTACATTTTCCTGATGGCATGTATAGCTACTTTTACTGTATTAATCGCTGTTGCATTTGAAAGCTTTCAGAAGAATCAAGTAGGCCTGTATTTTGCATATAGCATTAAGTTTTTTTTAAATGAATTCATGATGCAAGCTGTGATGTTTCTGACAGAAAAATGTAATATGACGACACATCTAGTGAGCAAAGCAGTACTGTTCTTAGAACTCTGTCTTGTATTTAGAAATAATTTAAGTGTTTTTAAGGACCCGTGTGGCTTATTGAATGCAGCGAACAAATTAAAACTAGGCATATTCTGATTGTAATCTTGAGTCTATAGCACATGGGTAGCATGAACCTCCCCTAGGCTTAGAGGTTATGCAAGACCTATTAACTTGGATGGGATTCATGCTGGCACTTTGGCCGTTTTCACACTGTGCTTATGGGTGGGGGGATGGGTGTGCACCGGCGGTGGGTGTGCTCCGTTTCCCACGGGCGCACACCCATCTCCACCCACAGAGCCTCCTCCATTTTGTTGAATGGCTCCGTGAGTGGGTGATGGGTGAAGACTCCAATGCCGGTTGCTCTGTGTGTGGGTGGAGATGGGTGTTGCACGGGAGCACATATACACCTACACCCACTGCCCATGGTGTTTACACAGACACCTCCACCCATCGAAATGCACCCCACCCACTGCCCGCGGTGTTTACACAGACACCTCCACCCAGCGAAACTGGGTGGAGTCATCTTGTGTGAAAGGGTCCATGTTGCAGGACTGCAGTGTTGCCCTGTACCATGTATAATAAAATGTAACACCCATTTTATTGGTGTAGGAGTGTCTGTGTAAAAAGGGCCTATGTTTCTTAATTTTATCCCATAGCCTCTAACTTGGAAACCTCAAGCCCTGTGCATTGCTCTCATTTTGGCCATGCTATAAACAGGCAGTTCTTCTAATCTGTCCAAAGGCCATAATCCACAAATAATGTACTCTGGAGTTGCTCCATTAAAATACCCAAAGGGTCCACAATGGGGCAACTCCAGAATATTATTTATTATTATTATTAATTAATAAACTTCTAGCCCGAAGTATGCTGCCTCCGGCAGCTCAGGGCAACAAACAACCGTTTATATAAAACATCAATAAAATAACAATTAAAATTAATCTAATAAAACACTCTGGTGTACAAAAACCCCGAATAATAACCCACCCACCTCTAAGCCTCCCCAAACCCCTCCCCTTCACCAAATGCCTGGCAGAAGAGCTACGTCTTACATTGACGCCGGAAGGCAAGAAGATTAGGGCTGAGACGGATACTCACAGGGAGAGAGTTTCACAGCACTGGCACGGCCATCGAGAACACCCACCTGTTGGTCCCCACCAAACAGTAACGTGGAACGTCCAGGAGGGTGCCCCTGGACAACTGCAGGGGCCTCCCCAGAGCCCAGGATGTGAGGTGATCCCTCAGATAGCATGGGCCTAGGCTGTTTAAGGCTTTATAGGCAAATCATTTGTGGATTGCGGCCAAGGTGTTTTGGTTGACTTCTAATTGAAGTTATATTAGCTAGAGTTAATTTCTTTTATGAAGTGTATTTCTGATGGAGTTTCATATGTTAAAAATAGATTTAGAGATTGGATGGAATGAAATGAGATGATAGCCCACATTAGCCTTCACCAGGCGAGTTCCTCTGTGCCTGTCTGTTAGGTGTCCACCATGTGGCCTCCATGTGAGCACCACAGAGCCGCCGCTCGTGATAGAGCCCAGGGACATCACAGCCCCACCGTGTGGGCCAATCAGGGCTAATGGATGCCCACATGTCCATGTCTCCTCAATTAGGTTAACCCACAGCCTCGCCAGCATACAGATCTGCCAGCACATCAAGACCCACCTAGTGCATCCAGCCAGCTGGAGGCAGTAGCGGTAGCAATGGCCCACGGCCACCTCTCACTTGAGAGGCATGCTAGAGATGTCCCTCCCTTGCAGCCTCTCAGAGGCAGGGAAGGGGACTGTGGTGGGAGGGAGAGCTCTAGTACACCTCTCAGCTGAGAGTCATCCGTGGGGAGGGAGATCTCTAGCACCACTGGTGGAAGATGCCACATGCTCATGAAATATGGGCAGGGGCTGCCCATTTATTCAGCTGGATGCACTAAATATGTGATTGGGGGCTGCACGGACCAAACCCGGACTACACTGGGCTATTGTCTCATTTGATTCCACCCTATGACTCTTTTGTCAAGTCAAATGCAAAAAAAGAAATAGATATCAGAATTTTCAGGCAATTGGATTAGCTTTTTCATATTATAAAAACACAAATTCTAGATTCTGAAATGTATTTAAAATAACTGTTGAACATGTTCAATAGATAGCATTTTTCATAATACGTTTTCTGATGATATGATTCAACTTAATGGGATTAGTTGTCATCACAAAGTTCTCACGATAAGATAATATGAATATCATCCTGTGGAAAAATTAGAATGTCAAGACGTAACAAAACAATGTCAGTATAACAGTGTCAGTATAATGTTGTCTCCAGAGAGTCAACATTAAAATGTCAAACAGAATAAGAAAGAGGCTATAATATCAAAATGGAATGTATCGATGTCAGTAATTGTTGTACTAGTGATACATTTAAAAAATATAAAAGTCAAGCAATTAAAAACGGTTTAGTTTTATAAATTCCTGTAAGCAAGGATATATTATGCCAAATTCAATTATGCTTGCAGTACTTGTCCTCATTTCACTCCATATAAACCCATATTTGAATGAGCTTTAGTTTTCACACTTATTTAAATGTGTTTGCAAGTCAGCATTCACATACAAAATTACCCACTTTCCAAAAGAAGCAGATGTACCCACAAATCTTATAATCCCAGCTACAGGGACTCACTGAAAAATTCAATACTATGAAATAGTGGATATTAACACATGTGACATTGCCCCACATTTGCCCCAGATTCACCTGCTTGTGTGTCATGGAGCCGCCAGATGTTCGCCCCGGGATCACTCCATACATTGGGAACCTAGGGCGCATGAGGAGCAACCACCACTCTATGGTGGGGGAAGGAGAGTGGGAATTGCAGGCCGACCGTGGCAGCGAGGAACGCCTGTCCATTTGGTGTGGTCCTGTGCAGAGCCTAGGGTGGCAGATGGCGGTAGAGGGGGGCATAGAGCAACCACAGCTCCAGAGGCCTCCACTCTTGTGTGTAAACACCCAGTGTTTCCTCAGTGTGTCACCAGCAACCCTTTGATGCCAATTTAATGAAGCATAGTATTGCATATATTGGTATTTATCAGAGGATTAAAATGTGAAAGTATTACAACCACTAATAAAATTATTTTTTTTATATAACTACAGAAGGTACTAGTTGTGGATAGGTATTAACTATTTTGTATTTCTATATTATTATTAGGTTTCCTGCCCCCAAACTGATTTTCAGCAACACAGAAAACATATTATAGTCCCCTGAAATTTAGCATTCCACTTCACACCTCAATGTGGGAAAAGTCTGGAGGACATCAGAAAAGGAGTTCTCAAGTCATGTGATGAAATTCTGACATCATTAAAGTCAGCGGGGGTTTTCTTATTAATTTCAACAGCTGTCAGGATTTTACCCATAATCCACCAAATTTTAAAATATCCTTTTGGTTTGAATTTTTGAAGCTCTTAATTTTATTTTATTTTTCTTCATTCTGTCTGTAAAATGACTACTTTTAAATTCCAGATTTGTTGGTGTTAAGCATAGATGGAGAAATTTTCAAAGACAGAGATATAAAATTAACTCAGCTTCAACCTTCACAGAACTTCAGTTATTGTTGGGGTTTAGCTCAAGAGCAGGTATTATGAGTTTTGTAGCAACCTGAACTCCTATTCTACATAGGCTTTTGTGAGAAAATTTTCCGGGCGGCAGGGGCTTCCCTTTTATTTTTTTATTTATATATATATATACAAAAGTGACTTATCAGACTGCTTGTTCATTGTGTGAATTAAATATACTATAAGCAAGCTGAAAAACTTAAAAATAAAATCACTCATATGGATATATAATAACTCTTCACGTAAGCCAGACTTGAGATCTGGAACTTGAGAATCCCAGTTGAAAGTTTTATCATTTTGAGCTATTGGGGTACCAATGATAGAAAAGTGATGATAGTCTTACCCAGGAATTCTTGTAGTTTTCAAGAGGAGTGTAGCAAAGTTAGCAGTGTGGCTGAGTTAGCAAAATCTTTGGAGCTAACATTTTAAACTCCTGGGTTCTAGTCCTCTGTGACTTGACAAAGGTACTGTGTTAGGTTATTTGTAACATGCAGTAAACGGCAGCTCCTACTTGCTTGCCTTATAAAGCAAGACATTGACTGAAAAGAAAAAGGGTTGATGTGCAGAGGAAACAGAGTCAGTAGAAGTGACCTCCTATGCTCTAGTTGAGGGAACACTTCCCAAAGGCTAGAGAAGGAAGACTAGCCATGCATACGTTCATTTCAAACAGGCTCTGCAGATTGCACATGCAGACCCCAGGGACGAGGCTGCTGGGTTGGTTCTGCGATCATGTCTGGGATGCCCCCTCCTTGGCACTAGCCCCAGGTGCTTGGTTTCAGCTTGGCTGATGCCAGCCTTCTCTCCGGCATTAGCCGATTAGCTCCTCCCCAGCTGCTGCAGGAAGAAGCCGAGGGAGCAAGCGCTGGCTTGGGGAGGCTCCGATCCCCAGCTCCAAAACCCTGGCAAGGGGCACGCAGTTCTCCACAAGGGAGTAGAGTCTTCTCTCCAGTCACTCTATCAACTCATCTTCATGGTCAATACAGATTTAGCATTTACACGGACGTTATCCCCAGTGTTTATTTTATCCTGTATTAAATGAATCCTTGAAAATGAGAGTTAATTAAACACGGAAAAAATCTTAAACTGGGAATTTTAAGATCTGAATAGGTGTTTACATGGACAATTAAACCTGGGATTAGACCTCTAAATACAGGTTTAGCATCTGTGTAAAAACAGCAAGAGTGGCTCTGTGAAAATTTGGTGCTGTAGCTACTGCCAGCTTTCCCCGTCATCCCATTCCTCCCTATTTTGGAAAAGAATATTTTCTGTTTGCCTTGATCTGACAAAGCAGCTCTTCCCCTCCTCTTCCCCTCCTACCTTGCTCAGTTACTAGCTGGAAAAAAAAAACAAAACCCAGAGATAGGCAGCAGTCCTGTCTCTTAAATCAGCATCAGGAAGCACGGAAAAGGTAAAACGTAATGATCAAGTGAGCAACCTGAATAGTCCAGTAGAATCTGCTGGCAAGGTAAGGTTCTAAGTTTTCTAGTCAACTATACAGAGAGGGGGATTTCATGTGCAATTTAGCCCCTTCAGCTAAACTATTCAGAAGGCTACCTCACTTCTTGAGCCTCGGAAATAAATAAAATAAACAAATGCTGGCTTGGTCACAACTACTGTATTTCTAGCATTTAATGAAAATGCTCAGAGGTAAATATATACATAATACAAAATCATGACGTGAATGAACAGTATTTAAAATAGGCATCCCACCTTTAAAACGTGCTCCTATAATACAGGTTTAAAATGCCATAAACAATACCAGTTAAGGTGATCACGTACCCAGGCATCCTTTATTTTAAATATATGAAACTTTAAATATTATACAAATTTTTATTTTAAATATGAATAACATTTATAATTTGAGTCATATTGTAAATATATGAAGTGAATGTAAATTCACTTACATAATTTAGATTTTAGTATCCCATATCTTATCTTCTCTCAGAAGCTGAAGTCAGGTGAACAATGGGTGTTTTCACACGGACAGCACTCATGCCTCTGCCCTGCCTCGTCCTCAGGTGGGCCATCTGTTTAAAGGCAGCCCGCCAGATGTGCAGGCAGAGCAGAGGCAGGGCAGGCTGTCCCTACTCTAGGGCAGCCCCGCCGGCACTGCTCCAGAATATCCAGGAACACCGCCAGCGGAACAGGCCAGCCAAACCCTGGGGCACCAGCTAGAGGTGAGGCTACTGTCCATTACTGGGTAGACAGCCACTGCAGTTCTGCTCTTGGCCAGGGGTTGCCTCTGACAACACCATGGAGTTGCAGACAACAGGCCAGAGCATCAGGCCATCCACCTGCAATTCTATGGTGTGTGTCAGAGGGGAGCACCACACAGGCAGACCGTGGGCCATGACAGCCACTGGGTCCATTTAAAACAGACGCAGGGGAGCTAGAAGCAGACAGACACGGGTACATCCCCGGAACAGGTCTGAGGGTGAGCACCTTCACATGTCATGTAAAAACCCAATGACATAAGCATCTTTTAACTGATCTATATATAAGTGTGGATTTTGTCACACATTACTTTTAAACCTAATTAAAAGGTTTCTTAAACTAGTATTGCTTTTTAAACTAGAAATTGCTTATTAGTCAAATTTAAGAATGAAATGGCTCTTCTGGCATCTCAATTATCGATTGGGGAAGTGAGGAATACTCCCCACTTTCCTACAGTGCATGACCAGCTGCCTTCAGAAAAGTAAACATAATGGAAAATAAAGGTAAATTCTTGTTTGTTAACTCTGCAGCATGAAACACAAAGGTTAAACAATGCTGCTCTGTAGTCTTTTCTGAAACAAACTCAGCAGCTGGAATGATTTGACACTTCACAAACCCCGAAATAAGAGAGCCTGGTGTTTTTCTGGCTTCTTAAAATGCTAGAATCCAACACTCTTATTACTTTTTATTAGTAATGGTGCTGCAGGAGGTTTACCTTTCAGTAATTCTGCCCTGTCTGGTCTAAGCAAAGAACAACATTCAACCCCAGTATCAATTAGCACCGGGAAAGATCAGACTTGAAGAAAGGTACTGGCCAGTAAGTGCACAAGCAAGCTTGGCTTCCTAGGCTGAAGCTGCCTTCTATGTTGCTAGTCCTCAATAGCCCCCACTCCCTAGGCTACCCAGAACTGCCATGGACCTGTACCAGGGTAAGTGTAAGCAGGCCAACACGCGTTATGGCCCGCTTTACCCTGGTCAGGAGTCCCTTGCACAGGATTTGGTAGCACTTAGCCCAGGCTGTTACTCAGGGATGGTCCTGAGGAACAGCCCAGGCTAAGTGCTACCGTGGCCCATGCAAACCTGGGTTCCAGCCTGGGCCAACATCTGGCAGCTGGTTTTAGACATGATGGCACTGTAAAAGCACTGCCCAGCATAGTATCTTTCCCAGAATTTGATTTTTCCTGGGTACTAATTACATTGGGGCTGACTATTGTACTAAGAATTTTCTTTGCTTAGATCATCAGCAGACAGTCTACAGTTACTGAAAGATCTTTCCTAGATTCGAATCCTCTCTGTGTACCAACCTGTTGGAAATACATTCCTTAGTTACATCTCCCCTAAGCACCTTATCCTGCTTGTTTGCTAGAAACAGCAGGAGTAGATGCAGTCAGATCAGGGAACCCCTCCCACATCCACTTTGTTCTACTCCTGCTAGGACCTGATTGGTTAGTCTCCTCTCCTCAGGATGTTTCTTATCTCTTTGTGTCTGAGAGATATTCAGAGAGCTTCTCCTACTTCCCTCCTGAACACACCTAGTCTTAGGACTTAGTATAGATGTAGGCCTTTCCTATCCTACATGTATTTCTTAATAAAGCTACTTAAACTTAAGTATGCTTCCTGCCTGCTTATTAATGATTAGCTACTCACACTCCTCTGTAAACTCTGCATTGGGCTAATCAATGCAATGATCTCACAGTCCTTGCATTCCAACAGGGTTATGGGCCCAGGCAACCCAAAAGGCAGCGCAGAGTGAGTATAATTGAGTGCTAGCATTAATCTTAAAGGCAGAAAAGAAAAGAAAGATTTTAGTCTCTGTGACCATGGATTCTGTGCTGAAGATCTCTGTTCCTGAGAAGCTCACTGGAGCTACAAACTATGAAGCTTGGAGCTACAATGCAAAGATGACGCTTGGAGGACTAGGCCTAAAGAAAATGCTGGAGTCCACAAGGCCTGCAGAAGTAGGAGCAGCACAAGAACTCTGGGATGAGAAAAATGATAAAGCCATGGCAATCCTCTCAATGTCGGTGAGTCAGCGTTTGCATGTGCATATTCATGACAAGTTAACTGCAAAGGATATGTGGGAGGCTTTACAGAGATTGTATCAAGGGAAATAAAATATTTCAAAAATACAAATGCTTAAAAGACTTTGCAATATGAGAATGGATGAGAGTGGTGATTTTTCAGCTCATGTTAATGGCCAGCTTGAACTAGTCAGGAGATTGGAAAATCAAAAGCTGAAATTACCAGATGAATTGATAGTGGCATTTCTGCTGAACTCTTTACCACTAACTTTTCAAACAGTCTGTCAGATAATAGAAATGCACGATAACCTATCTTTGGATGTTGTTATTCAGAAACTTGAGGAATTTAATATGTCTCAAACTAATGCACAGCCAGACATCCCCTCAGAGTTTGCTTGCAAGGCTGCTGAGAATAAGAAGCCTTTTGCAAAATAGCAACGATCTGCAAGAGTAAAACGTTGCTTCACTTGTGGGGAAACTACGCATCTTGCATATCAATGAACAAAGCAAGAAACTGCAGAAAAGCCATTTAAGCGAGTTCCCAGCTTCTCTGCAAAGAATAAAGGCAGCATGCCTAAGAAAAAGGCAGACGATGAGTTAGCTTTTAGCTTGATTGAGGAGAAAGCCTCTCAGCTTCAAAGTGTGGAAGGACAAGAAAATGAGACTGCATCACATGATTTCTTTGTTGATTCTAGAGCAACTAAAATCTGATAAAGGTCAAAGACAGATTTATTGATCTATATAGGACCTATAGAACTCCTATACGATTGGCTAATGGAGAGAATGTTTATTGCCAAGGAAAAGGAAGGGATGACCTTCTATGCAATCTGGGAGGTGGAAAGCAAGTGAAAAAGTCCATTGAAGAAGCTCTATATGTCCCAGAATTGGATCATAATTTTATAAGTGTCAAGTATGCTGTACAGAAAGGTTTTGCAGAGCATTTTGAAGGGAAATATTGCAGAATTTCAAAGGAAAAGAAGCTTTTTATATGAGGAAAGCTGGAATCAAATGGCTTGTTTAAAGTGGATTGCTTTCAACAGAATGAGTGTGCAAATGCTGCAAGAGATTGCAGACATAAGAACTGTGAAAGCAAATGGCATAGAAGGTTAGGCCATTGTGACGCAAATGTGTTGCATGTACTTCCAGACCCAGTTAAACATTTTTAAATGAACTCATGTGCAACTAAAGATGAAAGATGTGTTTGCTGTATAAAAGGAAAGGGAGTTAGGCCCACCCTTCCTCAGAGCAAGGAGGAAGCCACACAGCACCCCCTACAGCTCATTCATAGTGATATCTGTGGGCCTATGAAGACAAAAACAATTGCAGGAAACCAGTATGCATTGACTTTCATAGATGA
>QEPC01003766.1:3419613-3519402 GCA_003113815.1 Sphenodon punctatus | reverse complement strand
CACATTAGAGTGTTTGGCTCTAAAGCCTATGCTTATATCCCAAAGGCCAAAAGGACCAAACTTAACACCAGATGTGAAGAAGGGATACTTGTTGGCTATGCACAAGGATGCAAGGGATACAGAATCATGGACACTGATGCTGGAAACGTGAAAATAAGCTGTGTGGTCTATTTTGACGAAAAAGAAAAGGAAAGCACTGATCAAATGCCAGACCTAATGAGGCCAAGCTCGTTAAGACAGAAAAAGACCGCAGAACTGCAGATAAAGAAGGAAGCTACACTTGATTTGACCATGTTCGATCAACCGGAACCAGAAGGGGGTACTGATTCTGACACTGATACTGAAGCTGAAGCAGAACCAGAAGTGAGGCATTCTAGAAGACCCAAAAGGAGTAGCAGCAGCAAGACTCTCCTACGTGGCAAAAGTGGAGGAACCGCAGAGTCCTCAACATGGCAAGATGTTCAAAAAATGCCAACCAGTGAGGTGCGCAAGTGGAAAGATGCTGCCAAGGAAGAAGTTGAGTCTCTTAATAAAAATAAGACATGGACACTCACAAAGCTACCTGAAAACAAAAAGGCCATCGGATGCAAATGGGTCTTCAAGACCAAGCATAATGCAGAAGGGGAAATCACACGCCACAAAGCGAGATTAGTGGCCAAGGGATATTCCCCAAAATACAGCGAAGACTACAACGAAACCTTTGCTCCAATAGTAAGGCACACCACCATAAGAACACTCCTCAGCATAGCAGCTGCAAGAAAAATGGAAGTGCAGCACTTAGATGTGAAGACTGCATTCCTACATGGTGATGTCAAAGAGGATATCTACATGCAGCAGCTGCCAGGATTCGAGGAACCTGGGAAGGAGGAACTTGTGTGCAAGCTTCAAAAGAGTATCTATGGCCTAAAGCAAGCAGCGAAAGTCTGGAATGAAAAACTGAATCAATTACTCCTTAAGGAGGGGTTCATACAGGGAGAAGCTGATGCCTGCCTATACTCAAGGTTCATAAATAAAAGGAGGACATACATTCTAACTTATGTGGATGATCTGATTGTATGCCATGAAAACAAATGAGATTGTGATGAAATCGTCAGAAATATGAACAAGGAAATAGAGGTGAAAGACTTTGGAGGTATCACTTACTATCTTGGAATACAAATAGAATGAGAAAAAGATGGAAGTTTCCTTCTCAATCAAAAACAAAAGATAAAGGACATTTTAGAATGCCATGGTATGACAGAGGCTAATGAAATGAGGACACCTATGGAAACAAATTTCCTAAGCCAGGAAGGCAACGATGAGCCCCTACCACAGGACAACCAGTACAGAACTGCAATCGGCAAAACGTTGTATGTAGCCACCATCACAAGGCCAGACATCACCGCTGCTGTAGGAATACTAAGCAGAAAAGTAAGTGCACCATCCCAAAAGGACTGGATAGCAGTCAAGAGGATGACACGGTACCTGAAGGGCACAATGTATTTAAACTTAAAACTACAAGCAAGCGAGAACCCCAGATTGATGGGATATATGGATGCGGACTGAGCCGGAGACAAGACTGACCGCAAATCTGTGAGTGGAAATGTATTTCTCTATGGAGGCGGAGCAATCAGTTGAACTAGCCAGAAGCAGTCATTAATTGCCCTTTCATCCACAGAAGCAGAATTTATTTCAGCCACTCAAGCATGTCAAGAGGTAGTTTGGCTACACAGACTACTAAAGGACTTTGGAATAGACGAACCAAAGCCAACTGAGATGTTTGAGGATAATCAAAGCTGCATTCAGCTTACGAAAATGGAAAGGACAAAGCCAAAGTCGAAGCACATCGACACCAAGCATCACTATGTGTGAGAAGCGCAAGAAGAAGGACTTGTTGAAGTGATTTATTGTCCTACAGAGGAAATGATAGCGGATGTGCTGACCAAACTGCTACCCAGAGACAATTTCCAGAGGCTACGAGAAGCATTGGGAATTTTCAGCAGTGCACATAAGTGATTCGGTGCATGGGACGATGAGAAGGGGTGTTGGAAATATATTCCTTAGTTACATCTCCCCTAAGCACCTTATCCTGCGTGTTTGCTAGAAACAGCAGGAGTAGATGCAGTCAGATCAGGGAACCCCTCCCCCATCCACTTTGTTCTACTCCTGCTAGGACCTGATGTTAATCTCCTCCCCCCAGGATGTTTCTTATCTCTTTGTGTCTGAGAGATATTCAGAGAGCTTCTGCTACTTTCCTCCTGAACACACCTAGTCTTAGGACTTAGTATAGATGTAGGCCTTTCCTATCCTACATGTATTTCTTAATAAAGCTACTTAAACTTAAGTATGCTTCCTGCCTGCTTATTGATGATTAGCTACTCACACTCCTCTGTAAACTCTGCATTGGGCTAATCAATGCAATGATCTCACAGTCCTTGCATTCCAACACAACCTGTCTCTAATTGTGCTTGTACAGTGCACGGTATGTCGCTTGCATTTATATAAATCAGGGGTGGGGAACCTTTTCCTTCCCGGGGGCCACTTTGAAAGCTTGCCCAAACGCCAAGAGCCACACAGAAGTTTAGGTGGGGGTGCTTAAGGGATGCACTCAAGGAAAGGAGAGCCCAAATCATGGGTCTGTGCCATGGAACTGTCCCCTCTCCTTGTCTGCATGTTCTCATATTGGCTTCCTTCCCTTGAGCTCACTTTTTCAGTGATTGGAGGTAAGAACTGGATCCAAGGGCCAGATTCAGGAAGTGGAAAGGGGCCACATAAAAACTTGCAGTAGGCCACATTTGGCCTCCGGGCCTGAGGTTCCCCACCCCTGATATAAATAATAAATAAGAGGCGATTGCTGCAGTTTATGCTCTTGTAGGTTAAGGGACTTGCACACTTAGTGACATTATAGTGCACTTCACGGTAGTTCAAATAGGACATGTCCACACAAGCTTCTTCTGTTGTTGTTGGGAGGTGGGGGTAATAATCTTGGTTATACCTCTTGATTACTTGGGACCAGGGAAAATCCCCTTGCACTTCATCCCCCCAGTATGAAATTATTCAAGTTGTACCTGATTTATGAAAAATCCTTCCTACTAGATATTGTGGCCAAAAAGGACTGATGGAGTTGTGTTTTCCTCAAGCTTAATGGGCGGGCCATCATCAGCTCATTAACAGCCTAGGGAGTAAATAGTGTTCTTTGCTTAGATCAGACAGTCTATTTTCATTTTAGGGTCCTCTTTTGTGCAAGGCCCAGGACAAATTGTCCTTTTTGCTTCACACTCTGGGCAGCCCTGTTTGGGCCAGGATACTTTGAACCACTCTACTGTGCACTCTGCAGATGTTGCTTTACAATGGTAAGGTGCAGTCATTTCTGGATTCTTTCCCCCTTGGTTACCATGGTAGTCACTTGGCCGTATTAACACAAAGCTATTTTTAATGTGGCTACAGACAATGCTGAACATATTTTTAAGCACAAGCAGGTATCTAGAGAAGGCATGGACAGAGGATGCATAAGACCAGAGGAAGGATTGAGAAAGAGATGCAGAGAACTGGGGGAAACAAGGAAAGGCATTGCACACTTAGGATAGGGTTTGGGGTAGACCAATGCTATGTGCATTGGGAAATCACACCTCGGGTATAATCAATGTACAGAGACAACTTCACAGCTACATTTATGTGTGTAATTAATATGCTTGTGCATACTGCATACAAATTACGGATGGCTGCCTACCTAGCAATCTTTATGTGCACTCATCTGCTTTGGGTGTACCAGTATGACAACGATATGCTTGCAGTTTTGCATAGTTCTCTCCTACGTTTTTGGCTATCTTCTAACTTTTTGATCAGTTAATCAGTTAGTTAATTGTAATGTGGGGAAATTCTCATATTAAAAAGGTAGGCTAGCTAGAATGCTTTGTAAAGGCACTTTTATCTTTCATTTCTGTCTCTCATATAAAATCAATGTCTTAATTTAGATGTGAAGTCAGAAGAAAATAAGATCATTAAGCTATCCACTGAGCAAGTGTTAAGAGAGACAAGAGCCAGTGATAGTTCCCAGGAAGAAGCGATAGACCGGTGGGCCAGGAGGCGGAAGCAATTCAAAGACAGCAAAAGATGCAGTTCAGCTGGAGGGAGCTCCATAAACAGCGCTATTACAGAGGGATCAAGTGAGTGCATCTGTGTCTTGCCATTGTGAAAGGTTATGAGCCCGTGTATCGTGGACAAATTCCATCTGATTTAAAATTTTGTTTTCTCTGCCTAAAGTTCTCCTGCACTTTTCAGCTGTTGGGTCTTTTCATTGTGTATTTGATACTAAAGGTGTCTACGTTTCTTTAGCAATAAATAGGACTATGATTTTGACACCGCAATTTTTAATAGCTTTTATAGGAGAAGTTCAGCAAAGTCACTGAAAGGTTCGCAAATAATTTAGCGACAGTCCAAGGCCGTGGTAAGTTAGAATAGCAGAAATGCTGATGTTACTACCCAGCCTAGATAGTCTCACTCCTTGGGCAGAAGGAGGATGAGCTCACCCTTTAGTTCAAACAGCAACCCCTAAAGACCAGGACCAGAAGCAGCACCAACATTTGGTGTCACCCAGCTTCCTTGGGGCACTTATCCACATCAGGACCCAAACCATTGCGATCCCTGGAAGGTTTTGGGTTAGGAACAAAGACATTTGCATGGATCTTATGATTCCCATGACTGGCATCACCTCCATGGTAAAATTGGGGCCCTATCAATGAGCAATGCCTCCAAGTAATAATCTTTCATTGTCATGACTCGTTTGGGAGAATGGCTACAGGAGAACTCTACATCCCATCATACCCTTCCTCTTTTCCATGACCAACAACTCCATCTGGACTGCTAGCCTTGGACTCCGGAGATTTCATCTTCAGGCTTCACAGCCAGATCCTCAGCTTCGAAGTTTGGGAGGGGCATAGTGTTAAAGACTTTGCACATGCACATGTCTGATCATGCTGTCCTGTAAGAATGTTTTTAAACAAGAAACATCCATACATGGCCCCCCAACGTCCATGCATCCACTCGCTAATTTGAAGTTGGTGCCTGGGGAGGCGTGCTTTTGTGACCTACACACCGCCTACCCATGGAAGCACTCCTGAAAAATCCAGAGTGCCCCATGTGGGCCAGGGTGAGCCGCCTCAATTGATGGGGCAGTCATGCTGGGAGCTGCCCATGTGAAGCCCTCACCATGCACTTCCTGTGTGTGGGCACCCCACAAACCGACCACGGACACCCCCCTCACCGCTCTTGTTTTAAAAAGACTCTAAATTATTGTGTTGCATTTATTGTGGGTGTCTACCTAGCTCTAAATAGTTTATAAAGCTATTCTCCAGATCTGTTTTTTTCCCCAATATTTAAATGGTTTTGAATATTCCACCCTCAATTTCTGTATCCTCCTTCATTTTACATCTGCTCCTAATGTTAAGGGTTCAGTTATTGTACTTTACTCTGAAAATAGTCCAATCAAAATCAATGGAACTTCTCATAGAGTAAGGCATTGTTACTTAACACTTGAGTGAGATTGTCATAATCTGGCCCTGCGTACAGAACATAGGCTTCTTCCTGGATTTTATATCCTCCCTCTTTTCACTCCGATATATATTATTCTTGCCTGCTTTCTTCCCAAGTCCTGCTATTGGGATTGGCCGGACACAGAGCCTGCCCACTCCTGGAGCTGCTCCAGGGGCACACCCCCATGTCCGTCCACTTCCAGCTTCACTTTGGTCCAGTTTAGATGGACCACAGGCTGTCCGCATGCTGCTCCCTGCCTGCACACGTACCATACAGTTGCGGACTCTCACCCAACGCTCTAGGTTGGCAGCCACAACTTCAAGATGCTGACCGGGGCAACAACCGGCCGAGTGTGGAGCTGCACCATGGGTCCACTTAAAAGATGGATCATAGCTCCACGTTCAGCCATTGCCCTGGATTTGGCTGGCCTGCTCCACATGACTTGCTCCAGGAAATTCTGGATCACCACCAGCCTGTGCCTGCTCTGCTTTGCATATCTGGTGGTGCCTTTACAAGGATCAATCATCCCGGGGGTGAAGCAGGTTGGTGCAGGCAGAAGTGGAGCCACTGTCTATCTAAAAGTACTCAGTGTACTTTTGCTCTGAATCTAGGAAGAGCTTCTCCTATAACTTTTATTAGGAAGTCTGTCCCCTTTCCACTTAAATTGATCCAGTAAAAGATAAGTGATGCAAACCAAGGGACAAAATAGGAAAATCAACCAAAGAGATCCAACAAACAAACAAGCTATTCCAATAATAATAATAATAATAATAATGAGCGTGTTTATGAACAATGAACAAAAACTAATATATAAATGAATCCACTCAGTTAATACAATGCATACAGCAGTATAAAAAGACCCAATGCGTTTCAGGCAAGGAGCCCTTCTTCAGGGATCTACTCAGAATTATTTATTGTGGATCATGTCCAAACAAATGGCCATGATGGGGGAGAAGGTCATTCCATCATGCATGCAAATTATTAATCCAGGAATACTCCTCTATTCAAGAGTAAAAGTCCTTGACAAAAGGAGCTTCCTTGCTGAGAAGCCCTTTGGTACTTTTTTTCATAAATAGAGAACTCGTGGTCATTTGTTTGGACATGGTCCACAATAAATAATTCTGCGCAGAACCCTGAAGAAGGGCTCCTTGCCTGAAACACGTTGGGTCTTTTTATACAGTTGTATGCATCTTATTTACTTATTTACTGTATATCCAGTGCCTAACCCCAAACACGGAAATAATAAGCTCAGGGGAAGGGAGCAGAGATGAGGACGTGCACTGGACGATAGGGAATTGATTCATGACATAGATCCATGATCTGGAAACACACACACCCCTTGCCCCTTCCTGAGTACATTCTGTAAGCACTCTCATCTATTTGGCCAGCAGAGCTTGAATGAATTTTCCAAGAAGCCTGTAAGAGCATGAAGGATCCCCAAGCCCGGTGTGGTCCCTCCCTCCTTCCTCTTTTCTTGTCCCACATGGCAGCAGGACCTGCTCCTGGGGCAGCAGCAGTGGTGAGCCCAGGTACCTGCACACCATGTGGCACAGGCGTCCCCTCCACCCATGTGTCGGGTTGTGACCCACCACCCCTGGGCAAGGGGGACTGGCCTGCTGGGCGCTCTCTGGACACAGCTCTGCCCAGTCAGAGCCACTGGTTTCCCTGCGCCCCAGACACCAGAAGAGAGGAGCCAGGCAGGGATGACAGTGCCTTGGGCTGGGCCTATGTACATTCCCCGGGATGGGATCATTCTGGCCTGGAGTCTGAGTGATCTGCTGCTGTCAGCTGTTTTTCAGAGGCCCAATCCTGCTTGGCAGCCAGCAGCCACTGCTCCTGGGCCCGAGTCCTTCCCGTGTGTTCGGTTCCGTGGCCCAACATGTGTCCTGCTCTCCATGCTGGCCCAACAAATGGTGCTGTGTTGCTGCTCCACAGGCTGGGCAGGGGATCTGGCTGGCCGCTGTCTCATGTTTTATATATGAGCTACATATTATAGAAAATGAAACCGTAGATTTCAGTAATGCACTAAGTAACCTGATGTATTGGAAATAGTGGTCAGCAGACCACTATTAAGTAGTGTTTAAGCACTGTCCTATACCTGCATTGATTACTTATATAAACAATGTCTTGCTGCTTCATAGAACTTTAACATAGATTTTGTTGCAGCTTATGTAATATGCTGATTAGCACTGCCCTTGTAACTGAATGAACAGTGAATCACTCGTCCATATGATCAAATCTGTTCCTAAGAAACTCCCTACCTTAATACGGTGGAACATAAACAACAGTCACTATATACTTTAAGGACTCTGGATTTTCACACAGATAATGTATTGATTACACATGGACCATCCTCAGTGGTCAAAGGAAGAACAAAAAGGTAAGGTGGTGCATGCTTGTGTATGAGAGAGTGTATTTTTATTTTTTCCGTTCCACAAGCAAAATAACAGTAATAGTGTGTTGGATGGATGATAATGCAAGGAAAACCTTAAATAAAAAGAGAGAAAAAAATGTATGCTTTAACACTGTGTTTACAATACTGTACTTAGAAAATTGCTATGTTTTTCAACAAGGAGAAGTGAGCAGAAATTATAGCAAAATAATGCTTTGGGATAGTCTGTGTGTAGGCTGGGATAAGAGTTAATTTATTTTAAGACGCTACTCCAAAAACAAACGTACTACAAATTATAAACTTCCTCAACAGGCTAAAGAATAACAGTTAGTGAACGTGGAGTGTATTAGTCTATACAAGTGGGATTTTTTGTTTGAGTAATTGTAGTGATTTACCTGTACGGAAGAGTTGATATTGAAATGGGCATTCAAACCTCTCAATCATTGCTTGACTGATGTTGCTTATTTTAGATCCTGCTTTTCTCTTCCCACACTCTTCTGCTGCTTGCCAGTTTCTATTATTGCCATGAAGTAGCATCTCAAGTTCTGGATCATGATACTAAATTTCTATGAACTTTATTAGTTTGTTCAGAAAGAAGATTGCAGTTTGTTTTTTAGTTAGAAGGCCTGTGGTATATAGGAACAGTTCAACTGAAGCCAGTGGCACTGTGATGATTGAACAAAGTCAAGAATGGTGTGTGGGATCAATGTTTTTACTTTCAGAAAAAAAGAGTTTGAATTTATTATTCCTTTTAAATTCAACCTGGATTCCAGAATAGTAATTTTGTCCCCAATAGCTTTAGAACATTTCATCTCTTGTAACTCTCCAGTTCTGTGGCTCCTTGGCTCAGTTTTTTCCTTTGCATCTTTTTTTTTTCCATTCCTTTTCTTTTTACTGTTCTCATCCTCAAATTAGAGGGAAAGTGTGGTGTAGTGGATAAGGTGCTGGTCTTTGGACCTGGGACAACAGGTTTGACTCTCACCCTAACCAATACACTCACCGGGGTGGCCTTGGGCAAGTCACAACCTCTCAGCCTCTGTTCCCCATCAGTAAAATAGGAACATGTGTGTCTGTCTCTCCCTGTGTTCCCTCATCCATCTCAAATTGTAAGCCCATTGGACAGGGACCCATCTCCAAAATTCCGTGATTGTAAAGCACTGCATAGAAATGACTAGTAGTATTAGAATGTTCATTTTTATAGCAGCAGATTTTTTTCCCCAACATTGTAAAAATTATGTACAGTCCATTAGGAACTATATTGCAGTGATGGGCAACCTTTTCCCTCCCAGGGGCCACTTTGAAAATTAGTACAATCTCTGAGCATAGAAGTTGGGGTCAGGATGCTTTAGGTGTGCTCTTAGGAAGAGTTGGGGGTAGGGGTCCAGATCATGGATCTGTACCATGGATTTGTCCACTCTCCTTATGTTCATACTTTCATCTCTACTTCCTCACTCTGAGCTCAGTCTTACTACTTAGGGGTAGGAACTGGATTCAGAGGTGCCCGATCCAAGAACTGGAAAGGGGCCACATTTGGTCCAGCCTGAGGTTCCCCATCTTTGCTATATTGAATCCTAAAGCAAATTTGGAATTCTCTCTCTTTTGCTGCTTGGCTACTTTCAAATACATCAGGTTACTTATTGTGTTACTGAAATCTAAGGTTTCATTTCCTATATGTAGCTCATATATACACTGTCTTTGGGTGAAAACGCGGGACAGTAACCAGCCAGATCCCCTGCCATTTTGGAAAAGTGCAGCCTTTCTGAACATGTGTGGAGCCATTTCACGCATGCACAGGAAGGCTGCCCTTTTCCAAAATGGCAATGACGTTGCTGGTGCCATTTGGGAAAAGGGTTGGACATGTGCAAAATAGCCCCCGTGGCCATTTTGCACATGTGCACTGCTGGAGCAGGGAGCTCCAGGAACGCACCTTGGGAAGAAGGCTTGCCGGGGCCTAGCAGGCCTCCCACAGCCACGCTGGCTCTGGTACAGTCACCCGGCTGTGGAGGCCACACAGTCTGGCCTCCCAGTAGTGGAGGCAGCCTTATCCAGCCACCTGGCAGCAGAGGAGACCCAACCAACAGTGGAGACAGTGGTTCCTCACCCCCATCTTCCAAGGTCTGGACCGGTAAGTACATGCCAGCCGGCACTAACTCAGGCCTGTCCATTTTCAGGGAAACTTCCTCTACACTAAGTAGGCTACTGCCACCCCCCTCTATATTTCTTTTTCTGGGACCCTGCCCATACACCAGTTTCCTGCTGGACTGCCAGCCAAGATATAAGCAGCAGGAAGCTGGCAAGCGCTTCCTGTTGCTACCAGCAGCTTCTGTTTCCCAGAAATCTGCTTCTTGCTTCTGTCTCCCAGCCTTGCCCTCAATTCCTACCCATACCCTGCTCTTGCTAATGTTTTCTCAGCCTTGTCTCCTGACCCCCTCTGCCTCAGTGCCAGTCACAACCCTTACACCTCTCTCCTTAATTTCCCCTACTCAATCCTCTCCAGATGTCTCTTATCCTCTCTTGACTAGTGAGGTTGTAGAATCTCCTTCCATGGAAGTTTTCTACAAAAGACTGCACAGGCATCTGTCAGGGATGCTTTAGAGTTAGGCACACACCCATCCTCAGTGAGTTTTTCCATTGCCACCAACGGGGAGAACACGGATCTCTGGGTATAGGGTATCCTGTTTCAGGGCAGGGTTTTAGACTCTCGCAAGTCTCTAGTTCTGTGATTCATCTGCTCTATTTTTTTTTCCCTTTGCATCTGTCTTTTAAAAATTCCTTTTCTTTTTACTGTTCTCATCCTCAGCTTATAGAGCATTAGAGATGTGCACCAGGGACCCATGTCATTTTTGTTTTTGTTATTTAAATCTGTTGTTTTCGTTTTCATAGATATCAAATTTTCATTTTCATTTTTGTTTTCATTTTCCATTGGTTTCAATGGAAAACATTTTCAGCTGTAGCTTTTTTGTTTCTCATTATATTTAGCTGAAACCTGTAGGGATTATACCTCCAATGAAAGGCATTAATTGTACCAAATTCCAAAAAGAGTGGATAAAGGAATCCAATTTTATAAGCAGTTGAATTATATTATTTTGCAAACATCTTCATATACATTCTTAGCAGTAACGTCTTTGCCTCACATTCAATGTAGATGAAACTTGGCATGTTTACACCCCTTACCATATTTACTATATCTGCCAACTTTCAGAAGGATTGGATAAAGGGTCCTGGTGGTGTAAGCAATTAACTTCTAAATGTATGTCTGACTGTAACATCTTTGTAGTCCAACCAGTGTACAAGAAATTTAACAGAACTATATCTCACACTTTCACAATAATCTCTACCAAATATCAGAAAGTTGTGATAAAGGGTCCTGATTTTATAACACTGTAATTGTTTTCATTTGGATTAAAGTGAAATGTTTCCTTGCTTCTTCCCAGTGAACTCTGAGGATACCCGTTCGGTGGATCTAGGTCTACGGGGTGAAAGTGAGGACAGAGGGTTCTACACAGAGATCTTTCATTCAGCTTCCTGGGTTTTCAGAGGGGATGATGGCAGTCCAGATAACAGTCCCAGATGTCTCAGCAAAAGACCTAGGCCAGTAGCAGGTAATTATTCTAAATATTTTAAGAATAGCTCAGTGATAACTGCTGGGGAAAGGCAAAAGATCCTGGTTTCAGTTGAATGTCGGCAAAATTTTTAGAAATAAGAACAAGGTGCAATTGCTTTTCAGAAGTTGTATGGTGATTGAGCTGATGGGTTATCAAGGTTATAATGAATGTTACATGATCTACAAATCTCTAAGTAAACATCTCATCTGCTGAAGAAGTCATCTTTGGATGTGAACGCACTCGTCAGCTACTGACCTGTCTCTAATCTTCCCTTTTTAGGGAAGGTTATTGAACAGGCAGTGGCACTGCAGCTCCAGCTGCATTTGGACAACATTGGTTTCCTTGACCCTTTTCAATCTGGGTTCCGCCCCGGCTATGGTACTGAGACGGCGTTAGTGGTCCTGGTGGACGATCTCTGCTGGGAGATGGATGCAGGATGTTCGACATTTCTGATCCTGCTAGATCTCTCGGCCGCTTTTGAAACCGTGGACCATGGGTTGCTGTTGAGATGGTTGCGAGACCTGGGAGATCTGGACGGGACTGTCCTTGGGTGGTTCCGCTCATTCCTCTCGGGGAGAAGCCAGCAGGTGGTGTTGGGGGCTGAAACATCAAGCCCCCGGGCCTTATCCTGCGGCGTTCCAGAAGGTTCAATTCTGTCTTCATTATTGTTTAATGTGTACATGCAGCCCCTGGGGGAGATCATGAGAGGATTCGGGGTGCGATGTCGCCAATATGCTGATGATACTCAGCTGTACCTCTCGTTTTCAACTGACCCAGGTCCTGCCGTCTCATTGCTTTCCCAATGTTTGGAAGCCATGGCAGATTGGATGAGGCAGAGCAGACTGAAACTAAATCCCGATAAGACGGAGGTGATGGTGGTGGCGGGCAGGGCGGGGGAGGTTCTGACCTCCCTTGTGGGGGGGTCTGTCCTCCTGTTGCCCAGCAGGTTCGGAGTCTGGGGGTGGTGTTGGACTCGGGTCTCCATCTGGATTGGCAGGTGGAGGCGGTGACTAAGACCGCCTTTCGCCAACTGTATCTAGTGCGGAGGCTCTGCCCATACATTTCCAGGCCCGACCTGGTCACCCTTATCCATGCCTTCATCACCTCGAGGCTGGACTACTTCAATGCGCTCTGCTTGGGGCTTCCTTTGTTTCTGGTTCGGAGGCTGCAGCTGGTGCAGAATGCAGCGGCCCATCTCCTTCTGGGGACTGGGTGATGGGAGCACATAACACCAGTGCTCCGTGCTCTGCACTAGCTGCCTATAGCATACCGAGCCAGATTCAAGGTGTTGGTATTGATCTATAAAGCCCTGCACAATCTGGGCCCCTCATACCTCAGGGACCGCCTCACCCTCCGTGCCTCAGAGAGAACCCTTCAGTCCACTGGGGGCGACTTTTTGGAGGTCCCCCAGGTGAGACGGGGGGCTACAATGGAGAGGGTGTTCTCAGTGGCCGGGCCGTGACTTTGGAACTCCCTCCTGGAGGAAGCCCGCCTGGCTCCAGGTCTGCTGGCGTTTTTGTCAAGCCTGCAAGACCTGGCTGTTTGCCCAGGCCTTCAGAGGGGAGGAGGGGAGGGTTGATATGGGGTTTCACTAAATAGATAACTGCTGAATTAATCAAAACAGTTATAGTAGAAGCTCTAAGAAGTGCATTTGGCTATTTTAATCCTCTCACGTGTTATGGATTTAACATTTCCTTAAAGAATCAAATGCTTTGAGGTGTGTATTCTCTTTGACAAATCATTGTACAGTTGATATTAGGTAGAGAGATTTAGGCAAGAAGTCAGGATTAATTGCAATGTGATTGGCTAGCACAAATTGCTGTGGTCATGCAGAGTTCTATTGGCTTTAGAGGCACTCTCTAGGGACAAACTTGGGGCTGGCAGACCAGAACACAAGATAACGTTTAGGGGGTGTGGCAGAGTGGTTGGCTCCTGTCCTGAGTCACACCTCAGCTGGGCAGATAGCTAGTTTCCCCCGGTCCCAAGTCGGGCCTGAGCTGGACAGTATTGAGAGGGGTTGTACAGTTCCTGAAAGTAGAAGGCCCCTACCGCTCCCCTGAGTCACACCTCCATCTGGGCAGATGTCTCCCCAGGGCTCCCTGCAGTCTGCCTTGAGTTTCTTAGGCCCTGCCTGAGGGCCCCTTTCTCTTCACTGAACCCCCTTTCCCTTCACTGGGCAGGGTCAGGGTTTCCTCCGACCTCCCCAGCAGGTGAGCTGCTCACCCTGCTGGCTTCTTAGCGCTTTCTCTCCTGGCTGGGCTCTGCTCTGCCTTTAGAGCCCCAGCCTGGGTCATGTGACTGACCCACTTCGGACCAGGTGCCTCAGGGGAATTCCTTCCCTTTCTTAGCCCCTTCCTAACCAGACTCTATCGACCCAGTGTTGAGCTTGGGTTATCAGCTCCATTCCCCCCTGCCCCTCCAACCGATAATCCTAGGTTGCCAGCTCTGTAATGCCCCTGCAGCCCCTCTCAGGCTCTGATGACCTAGTGACAGTGTGCCGAGCCCACTTTGGCATAGTCCTGCAGTGACTTACCCAAGCACACTGTCACAAGGGGTTATTTATTTATTATAGCTGCCTTATCCCAAGGCCTCTGTGTGGGTTAAAGCACATAAAACATTTAAAAACCCCACCAATAATATCAAATAAATAAAAGCCAATATAAATATCTGCTCCCTCCCCAGAAAACCTACTCCTAGAGCCTCTCCTAGCTTGCCAAACCCTGGTCATATAAAAAGTTTTACAAAGCCTCCAGAAGACACAAAGGGCGCATTCAGATGTACGTTTAAATCTCACAGCAGCAGCGGCAGCATCGTGCGATTTAAAGCAGCGTGCACTTCCGGGTTGGTGTGAATGCACCGAGTGCGCACATTTCAGCGTAACGCGAACTGTCGGAGTGCGGTTTTCAAAGCTGCTTGGACTATAGCAAACTTCCAAGGGATGTTGGGGAGCCACCAAGAATTCTTCTCAACAGGTCTTAGGATGGACTTGGTGCAATGATGGAATTAGCAGAAGGTTGTTCTCAACTGACCTTAAGGATCACAGTTGAACATTAGGGGAAGAACACTGTGTCTTTCAGACATTTAAGGCCTAAACTGTTTAGGGCTTTATAGATCAATATCAGCTCCTTGAATTGTACCTAGAAAGCTATTGGAAGTCAGTACAGACTCTGAAGCATAGGTGTAGTGTGTTCCTGGTGCGTGGAAAATAGGAGAGAAGAATGAGGATCATTAAGAAGAGGAAGTTACAGATTTTCAGAGGTTATGTAAACCTTCATCAGCATGAAAAGAATTATAGCAGGAGATGATGCTAATTCAAGAAATTAGCCATGTTCTGCAGATGCTATTTAGAAAACAAGCTTTAAAAACTTGTCTTAATTTGCTCAACTAAATCATATTTGCAGAGATAAGGGAAGTATTTGTGCTAATCTTTGTCTTTCCTTTGCAGTTCGTGAACGAACCGTGCGGATCGCCAAAGGAACTGGTGACTACCCCTGGGGATTCCGAATTCAGTTCTCAAAGCCTATCCTTGTGACTGAAGTGGACACTAGTAAGTGGTGCCTGTGTACATTATTTTCTCTTGTGTGAATATGCTAAACTGCCTTGCATGCTAATATATATGAAACACTCAGTAAAAGAAAACTTAGCTGCATCAGCAAATTAATTGTGACAAACTGCCTAGGGATTCTTGGTCCCTGAAAACTCAATAAGTCATCTGTGTTTTGCAGCGATAGTTGCTAGCTTAGGCTGCAGTCCTGAAACCACTTGACTTTAATGGGTGAGAACCCTATAATCATTATTTGGAAGGAGATCTTCCCCCAATCTTTGGCAGCCACATGGAATCAGTTTCTACCTTACACATTAATGTTAACCTTACATATTAATAACTATTGACAAAGAGGTAGAGGGACTACTTATCAAGTTTGCCGATGACACAAACCTAGGAGGGGTAGCTAACACATTGGAAGACAGAAGTGGAATTCAGAAAAACCTTAATATATTGGAAATCTGGGCTAAAATTAACAAAATGAAATTCAGCTGAGATAAATTGAGAGTTCTGCATTTGGGGAAGAAAAGTCAAATTCACAAGTATAAGATGGAGGATACCTGGCTTGGCAGCAGCACATGAGAAAAGGATCTAGGAATTGTGGTTGTTATTATTATTTATTATTAGCAAACATTTATATAGCACCAGCAACGTACCTGGCGCTTTACAAAGTAATTGAATATTATTATTATTATTATTAACAAACATTTATATAGCGCCAGCAGTGTACCTGGCACTTTACAAAGTAATAAAATAGACACGGTCCCTGCCCCTAGGGCTTACAATCTGAGACACAGGAGCTGGGGGAGAGACTTAGGAAGGGGAACAGAGGGAGAGACAAGGGGTCTAACATTCATGAAGATGCGAGGTCTCAAGTGCATGTACTTGGCTTGGTCGCGGTCCCTGCCCTAGGGCTTATAATCTGAGAGACGGGGGGAGGGGGGAGACGAAGGAAGGGGAACAGAGGGAGAGACAAGGAGTGTAACATTCATGAGGATGCAAGGTCCCAGGTGCACGTACTTGGTGCACGTACTACTAGGCGTATGCAGCGCTGTACAGTCACAGATTTTCAGAGACAGGTCCCTGCCCAGTGGGGTTACAATCTAAATTAGACAAGTGTGAGGGTAACAGAGGGAAAAACAGAAACACGCACATATATTCCCATTTTACAGATGGGGAACTGAGGCTGAGAAGTTGTGACTTGCCCAAGGCCACCCAGTGAGTTCATTTCTAGGGTGGGATTTGAACCCCGGCTAAGGCTTCCCAGGTCCAAATCCAGCATTTTATCCACTACATCACACTGGTGCTCTCTCTCTCTCTCTCTCAAGTCTTATAAGGAAAGGTTGAAGGAACTGGGTATGTTTTGCCTTGTGAAGAGTCAACTAAGGGGAGACATGATAGCAGTCTTCAGAAATTTAATATCTAAAGGAAATGGCAAGGAACTGCTCTGCGTTTCTACAAAAGGCAAGACTAGAAACAGTGGACTCAAGTTACAGGAAGGTAGATTTGGGTTAGATATCAGGGAAAACTTCCCAATCGTAAAAGCTGTTCAGCAATGGAACAAGCTGCCTAGAGAGGCTGTAGGCTCTCCGTTGCTGGAAGTTTTCAGAAGGAGACTGGACATCCATTGATTGGGGATGTTATCCCTGTAGTCATCCTGCATCCAAGCAGGGGGTTGGACTAGATGACCCTTGAGGTTCTTTCCAAAGCTTATAAAGTTTATTGAGGCACTAACTGTCACCCTGGCAATTATACAAGTGAACAAATATTTAAAAGGACATATGGACAAGTGGTGTTGCTCTTCTCCAGAGCAATGACACGACCATACCAATCCCCTGAACGTAATTAAACATGCATACAAATACATAGGGACATAAGTGCAAGTGGTCTTGCTCTTCTCTGGAGCAATGGCATGACCATACCATTCCCCTGACCATAATTAAACATATTTACAAGTCCATAGGGACAAATGGGCTCTTCTCCTGAACAATGGCAGAACAACAAATCTCCTGAACATAATTAAACATACTCCAGATCACGGATTAAGGGATGTTTAACTCTTATTAATTCCACCTTAACAGTAAGTAATGCCAGACGACTAATTATACTAGGTGTGTTATTCTGAAAAGGCCAGATCATCCTTTCCCAGGAATTCAGAAAGTGGAGGTTGGTCCAAAGGGGGAGGCGATCAAGTCTTCCCTTATTTCAATAAAATAGGAGCAGAACATGACATAATGTAAAATATCCTCCATCCCTCCCAAGGAGTAAGTATAGTTCCTTTTATCCCTGTTAATACCATAGCATCTCCCGGTTAAAATGGCAGAGGGCATCTGTTCACAACAGAGCCTACATAGTACAGTTTTTAATTTGTAGTGGAGATCCAGCCCCAGATAGTCCGTTGAACCTTTTTCTGGAAACCAATGCACATAGGAAGGTGCTGTTCTAGAAAATCCAACATCTGCTACGTTCTCTTGTCTAGAGATATCTCTCTCAACCGTTGTATGGTTTCCAGTTTATTCCTGTCTGATAAAAATCTATCCTTGTCAATAAATAGGGCTCCTATCCCACAAGTAGAAGTCTAGAAGACCCAAGAGGTTGTGGAGGAACTTATTCAACGGTCTACATAACTCGTCAGTAGCCTCATATCCCCACACTGCCGCACTATACAAAATACTGGAGCAGACTTTAGTGTCAAAGACTCTAACTGCGGACAGAGTTTTTTCCCAAATGACACCTAGAAACTCCAAACGGCACCAATCATAGCAGTGATGGCACCAATCATACCTTAGATTTTAAAGACCTATGATGGCACCAATCATACCTTAGATTTTAAAGACCTATGATGGCATTGCCAAGAAGGGGCAAAAGAAAAAACTACCCCAAGATATCTGAACTCATTAATTATTTCAAGATGGCAGTGCCATACTTTCCAATTAAACCTCTTACCTTTCCTGCCACATCTAAGTATTTTGGATTTGGCATAATTAATGTGAAGATCGTTGTGATCACACGTGCTTGCAAAGATACTGAGAGCTCTCTGTAAGCCAATTGGGGTCCTTGAAATCAAGACATAATTTACTTACATTAATAAAGAAATTGGCATAGTAAGAACATGAGATCACGCTGACTTCTTTCACTTCAAATTCTGTCTCTCCACCCTTACTTCTGCTATCTCCCTTGCTAGACAACACTACTATGCCTCCCGCATTGAGTCCTGTTCTCGGGACCCTAGCCGCCTGTTCTCTACCTTTGACTCCCTCCTCAAGCCTCCCTGTCCTCCCCCTCCTTCTTCCCTTTCTGCTCAGGATCTTGCCTCCTTCTTCACCTCCAAGATAGACAAGATCCGCCTCGACATCGCTTCCCACTCCTCTCTTCCCACTCCCACCCCTCTCCCTCCTCCCCCTCCTTCTCTCATGTCCTCCTTCTCCCCTGCCTCCCTTAAGGAAATCTCCTCTCTGCTCTCCTCCTCCAACCCTTCCACTTGCCCCCTTGATCCCATTCCTTCCCGCCTCCTCACCTCCATTACTCCCACTGTCGCCCCTTCCTTCCTGCACATCATCAACCTCTCCCTCTCTACTGGCTCTTTCCCTTCTGCCTTCAAACATGCCACAGTCTCTCCTATTCTCAAAAAGTCCACTCTTGACCCCTCTGACCCTTCTAGCTATCGTCCTGTCTCACTCCTTCCTTTTGCTTCCAAGCTGCTTGAACGTGTTGTCTACTCCCGCTGCCTTGACTTCCTATCCTCCAACTCCTCCCTTGACCCCCTCCAATCTGGCTTCCGCCCCCTTCATTCTACTGAAACTGCTCTCGCTAAGATCACCAATGATCTTCTGGTGGCTAAATCTAAACGTCTCTATTCCATTCTTGTCCTCCTTGATCTCTCTGCTGCCTTCGATACTGTTGACCACTCACTCTTGCTGGATTCCCTTCACTCCCTTGGCTTTTGTGGCTCTGTCCATAACTGGTTCTCCTCCTACCTCTCTGACCGCTCCTTTAATGTGTCTCTCTCCAACTCCGCCTCCTCCTCCTTCCCCCTCTCAGTTGGTGTTCCTCAAGGCTCTGTTCTTGGCCCTCTCCTCTTCTCGATCTATACCTCATCCTTAGGCAAACTCATTGCCTCCCATGGCTTCCAATACCACCTCTATGCTGATGACACTCAACTCTATCTCTCTACTCCCTCTCTCTCTCCCTCTGTTCAAGCTCGTCTCATCAACTGTCTCTCTGACATCTCTACCTGGATGTCTCAACGTCAACTCAAACTCAACATGGCTAAAACTGAACTCCTTATCTTCCCCCCTCATCCTTCCTCTCCTTCCTCACTGTCAATAACTATTGATGGAGTCACCATCCTGCCTGTCCCCCAAGCCCGTAGCCTAGGCTTCATCTTTGACTCAGCCCTTTCTTTTAAACCCTACATTGACTCTGTTGCTAAATCCTGTCGCTTCTCCCTCCATAACATTGCTAAGATTCGCCCTTTTCTCTCTGTCTCGTCTGCCAAAACTCTTGTTCATGCTCTGGTCATCTCTCGCCTCGATTACTGTAACCTCCTTCTCACTGGCCTTCCCCGGTCTCACCTTTCTCCCCTCATCTCTGTCCAAAACTCTGCTGCCAGGGTCATCTACCTCGCCAGTCGCTTCGACCATGTGCAGCCCCTCCTCTCTTCGCTTCACTGGCTTCCCCTTCCTGAACGAATCCTGCACAAGCTCCTAGTCTTCACCTATAAAGCTCTTCACAACCTTGCTCCCCCCTACCTCTCTGCACTTATCGCCCTCCATACTCCAGCCCGTGCACTTCGCTCCTCCTCTGTCCCTTCTCTCACCCTTCCACGCCTTCCCTGCTCCCCTAAGCGCCTTCGTCCCTTCTCACTTGCTGCCCCCCATGCCTGGAACTCCCTCCCTGTCCACATCCGCCTTGCCCCCTCCCTTCATACCTTCAAATCTCTCCTTAAAACTCACCTCTTTCGCTCTGCTCTGTCTGACTCTTTATCCTGCTGAGCCACTATTCCTATACCTACGATCGGTTTACCCTTATCCTTGCAACATGGACCTGCCTGCTGTCATTCTCATCGTAACCAAGCCAAGTACGTGCACTTGAGACCTCGCATCTTCATGAATGTTAGACCCCTTGTCTCTCCCTCTGTTCCCCTTCCTAAGTCTCTCCCCCAGCTCCTGTCTCTCAGATTGTAAGCCCTAGGGGCAGGGACCCTGTCTATTTTATTACTTTGTAAAGTGCCAGGTACACTGCTGGCGCTATATAAATGTTTGTTAATAATAATAAATAATAATGAGAGGGATGAGTATCATTCATCTTTTGGAAGAGCAATGGAGCCAGTATGCAGCCCTAACACATTCCTTTACTGATATCAAAGTCATGCATCCATTGTCCCTGAAATTCAAACCTGACTTTGGCCCAGGAATTTTGATAATCGATCACCAACAATTTTAAAAGATTCGGATCAATACCCAAACAGTCTAATTTCCTCCACAGTAATGCTCTATTTAGTGAATCGAATGCTGATGTAAGATCTATGAATGCAAAAAAAAAAAGGGTTGTCTGATTTACCATCACATATTTATGACAAAGGTACTGCAGAGTATAAATATGATCCTGCATTGAGTAGCTGGCTCTAAGTCTTGCCTGTCCCTCATACAAAATACCTAATTCCTCCAGCCACTGGGACAAATGATTCAATAAATGCCTAGCAAAAAGCTTACCCAAAACACCTCTCAGCCTGTAAGACTTTGGAAGACTTCTATCCCTTTTTTAAAATATGGGGACAATAATATTACCCTGCCACGGATGTTCGATCACCCCAGATAAAATAATGGAATTAAACCGTACAGTCAAAATAGGTATCCACACATCTGGATTATATAAGTACATTTCAAGAGGGATTCCACCTGCGGCCCGGAGCAAGAAAACACCACATTCGAACCTCTATCTATAAGGGGAGGGGCAAGCTGCTGCATACTGCCATCAGCCTCCACTATTCCCCTCTTGTCTTCCCCTAAAAATCTCATACCCAGCCATTCCTCATGGAAATATAGTTGGGTAGATCTTCTTGCAATATTAGGGGCCGTGTAGACAATAACCCCTTGGGTCTCCACATGCATCTCCATCCCAGTACTAGCACGCAACAAACCATCTGAAGCCTCATTGTTAATCTCACCCTCAGACCCACCAACCTGGCCCACATAAATGACTGATGAGTCACGGTCGTCCATGCTCACCTGGTTAATGGTTGTCAGGTCTGCGGACCCATCAACCCACCCAGCTTTAACATTCTATGATTCTACATCCACTTAAATTTATCCTCCTTCTCCTTGTACTGTCTCATCCTTCAGAATCCCCCTCTTCCTTTGTAAGCAAGCTAAGTATGTGCACCTGCATCCTGTCAGCTTCATGAATGTATCCCTGTCTCTTCCTACGTGCCCCTCCCCTCGTTACCCTTCCCTTCTACCGTCTAGATTGTAAGCCCCTCAGGGCAGGGATCTGTCTCTAACCACGTGTGTTGAGCACCAATAATAATAGCTGCTGGTGGTGGTGGTGTTTTAGCCCTTTTATCATCTTGGTGGTTCTCCTCTGAATTTTCTCCAGTTTGTTAATATCTTTCTTGAAGTATGGTGTCCAAACTTAAACACAATATTCCAGAAGGTGCCCCATCACTGCCGAGTGAAGTGGTACCAGTACCTCCCATGTTTTGGATACAATTCATTTCTTAATGCAGCCCAAAATGGTATTTGCCTTTTTAAAAAAAAACAACCACCGTGTCACATCTGTTTTATTTATTATTTATTATATTTAACTATTTCTATCCCACGCCCTCCAGCCCTACGGCAGCTCGGTGCTGCTCACAAAACATCTAAAAATAAGTTTTAAAAAACACAATATACAAAAGGGGTTACTAAAACATTGTAAAAACAAACAATAAGAGGTAAAAAACCATTGGCAGACAAACCCACCCCACACCCTTACTCCCCCCTCCCCCAAAGGCCTGGACAATTAGCCAGGTCTTACAGGCCCAATGGAAGGCCAACAGGCTGGAAGCTAGGCAAGCTTCCTCTGGGAGGGAGTTCCACAGCTGCGGTGCAACCACCAAGAATGCCTTCTCCATCGTGGCCCCCCGGTTCACCCAGGGGACCCCCAAGAAGACACCCTCGGCAGATCGCAGAGGTCGCTCCAGAACCCGGGGAGTGAGGCGGTCTCTCAGGTAGGAGGGGCCCCGACCATGTAGGGCTTTAAAGGTCAAAACCAGCACCTTGAATCGGGACCAGAATGCTATAGGCAGCCAATGCAGAGTCTGGAGAACTGGTGTAATGTGTTCCCTACGGCCTGTCCCCGTCAGGAGCCTGGCCGCCACATTCTGCACCAGCTGCAGCTTCCAAGTCTTCACCAAAGGCAGCCCCATATAGAGCGCATTGCAGTAATCTAGCCTTGAGGTGATTAATGTATGGATGAGGGTAGCCAGGTCGGAGTTTGAAACCTATGGCTGGATCCTACGCACAAGATGTGATTGGTGAAAGGCTCCCTTTGCCACCACCTCCACCTGACAGTCCAGGCGGAGGCCAGGGTCCAACAGGACCCCCAAACTCCACACCTGCAGGACCAGCGGGAGGCAGATCTCCTTCACAAGGGGGCCCATCACCTTAGCTACCCTACCCAACATCACCACCTCATCTTATCGGGGTTCAGCTTCAGTCTGCTCAGCCTCATCCAGTCGCTCACTGCCAACAGACACTGGGAAAGCACTGAGACTTCAGGACCTGGGTTCATTGAAAAGGAGAGGAAAAGCTGGGTGTCATTAGCATACTGGTGGCAACGCACACCAAACCATCTCACCTCATCTAGGGGTTGCATATAGATGTTAAAGAACAATGGAGACCGAATCAAGCTTTGCTGTACGCCACAAGCGAGATCCCAGGGACTAGATGTTTCTTCCCCCAACACCACCTGTTGGCTTCTCCCCGAGAGCAACTATTGGAACCATCCTAAGACAGTCTCGTCTACACCCCACCCCCCCAGGGTCCGCAACTGTCTCAAAAGCAACCCATGATCCACCGTATCAAACACTGCCAAGAGATCCAGCAGGATAAGAAATGTTGAATGTCCTAAGTCCATCTCTCGGCGGAAGTCGTCTACCAAGGCCACTAACGCAGTCTCAGTGCCATATCCTGGGCGAAAACCTGATTGAAAAGGGTCCTGAAAGCCAATGCTATCCAGATGGACCTGGAGCTGCTGGGCCACCACCAGTTCAATAACCTTCCCTAAAAAGGGAGACAGGCTAGTAGCTAGCAGGTGAGTCAACATCCAATTATGGTTTCTTAAGCAGAGGCTACACCACCACCTCCTTGAGGCAGTCCAGCACCTTGCCCTCCTAAAGGGAGGTGGTGATCACTCCCGCCAGCACCAGTTCCAAGGTCTCCCTGGAGACTTTCACCAACCAGGACAGGCAAGGATCTAATTCACAAAAAGTGGCCCTAACAGACCCCAGAACCCCCTCGGCATCGACCAGTGTCACTTCCTGAAACTGATCCCACAAAGATGGCCTGACGTGGCATCCATAACCTTCAGCTCTCCCCTTTCTAGATCAATTCCGTCCCTGAAGTCTTGCTGGATTTGAACGATCTTATCTGCGAAGTAGTTTACAAACTCCTTACAGCGGGCTGGGGAAAACTCCCACTCCAGGTGGAGGGAGGCCGGACTAACCAGCCCCCTCACCATCTGGAAAAGTTCCGCTGGACATGACTTCACAGTAGCTATGAGGGCAGCAAAGAACTCCTTCTTTGTTGTCCTCATGGCCACAGCATAGGACCACAAATGGGTCTGATGCGGTAGCTGATCAAATTCAGCATGAGAATTGCTCAATCTCTTGGCAGCATTTGACAGAGTGAAACCATGAGGTGTTGGTGACTCACCTATGGGACCTGACCAGGTTGGATGGAACTGTTTTACACTGGTTCCAGTCCTTCCTGGTGGATAGATCACAACGGGTGGTTCTGGGAAATTTTACATCTTCTCCCAGGGATCTCTCGTGTAGGATCCTGCAGGGTTCCATTCTGTCTCTCGTCTTGTTCAATATCTATAAGCAGCCATTGGGGGAGGTCGTGCGTAGATAGGGAGATTGCATCTGGGGTTTGCCCCATGTTGGCATCTCAGGTTAGGANCTCCTCTGAATTTTCTCCAGTTTGTTAATATCTTTCTTGAAGTATGGTGTCCAAACTTAAACACAATATTCCAGAAGGTGCCCCATCACTGCCGAGTGAAGTGGTACCAGTACCTCCCATGTTTTGGATACAATTCATTTCTTAATGCAGCCCAAAATGGTATTTGCCTTTTTAAAAAAAAACAACCACCGTGTCACATCTGTTTTATTTATTATTTATTATATTTAACTATTTCTATCCCACGCCCTCCAGCCCTACGGCAGCTCGGTGCAGCTCACAAAACATCTAAAAATAAGTTTTAAAAAACACAATATACAAAAGGGGTTACTAAAACATTGTAAAAACAAACAATAAGAGGTAAAAAACCATTGGCAGACAAACCCACCCCACACCCTTACTCCCCCCTCCCCCAAAGGCCTGGACAATTAGCCAGGTCTTACAGGCCCAATGGAAGGCCAACAGGCTGGAAGCTAGGCGAGCTTCCTCTGGGAGGGAGTTCCACAGCTGCGGTGCAACCACCAAGAATGCCTTCTCCATCGTGGCCCCCCGGTTCACCCAGGGGACCCCCAAGAAGACACCCTCGGCAGATCGCAGAGGTCGCTCCAGAACCCGGGGAGTGAGGCGGTCTCTCAGGTAGGAGGGGCCCCGACCATGTAGGGCTTTAAAGGTCAAAACCAGCACCTTGAATCGGGACCAGAATGCTATAGGCAGCCAATGCAGAGTCTGGAGAACTGGTGTAATGTGTTCCCTACGGCCTGTCCCCGTCAGGAGCCTGGCCGCCACATTCTGCACCAGCTGCAGCTTCCAAGTCTTCACCAAAGGCAGCCCCATATAGAGCGCATTGCAGTAATCTAGCCTTGAGGTGATTAATGTATGGATGAGGGTAGCCAGGTCGGAGTTTGAAACCTATGGCTGGATCCTACGCACAAGATGTGATTGGTGAAAGGCTCCCTTTGCCACCACCTCCACCTGACAGTCCAGGCGGAGGCCAGGGTCCAACAGGACCCCCAAACTCCACACCTGCAGGACCAGCGGGAGGCAGATCTCCTTCACAAGGGGGCCCATCACCTTAGCTACCCTACCCAACATCACCACCTCATCTTATCGGGGTTCAGCTTCAGTCTGCTCAGCCTCATCCAGTCGCTCACTGCCAACAGACACTGGGAAAGCACTGAGACTTCAGGACCTGGGTTCATTGAAAAGGAGAGGAAAAGCTGGGTGTCATTAGCATACTGGTGGCAACGCACACCAAACCATCTCACCTCATCTAGGGGTTGCATATAGATGTTAAAGAACAATGGAGACCGAATCAAGCTTTGCTGTACGCCACAAGCGAGATCCCAGGGACTAGATGTTTCTTCCCCCAACACCACCTGTTGGCTTCTCCCCGAGAGCAACTATTGGAACCATCCTAAGACAGTCTCGTCTACACCCCACCCCCCCAGGGTCCGCAACTGTCTCAAAAGCAACCCATGATCCACCGTATCAAACACTGCCAAGAGATCCAGCAGGATAAGAAATGTTGAATGTCCTAAGTCCATCTCTCGGCGGAAGTCGTCTACCAAGGCCACTAACGCAGTCTCAGTGCCATATCCTGGGCGAAAACCTGATTGAAAAGGGTCCTGAAAGCCAATGCTATCCAGATGGACCTGGAGCTGCTGGGCCACCACCAGTTCAATAACCTTCCCTAAAAAGGGAGACAGGCTAGTAGCTAGCAGGTGAGTCAACATCCAATTATGGTTTCTTAAGCAGAGGCTACACCACCACCTCCTTGAGGCAGTCCAGCACCTTGCCCTCCTAAAGGGAGGTGGTGATCACTCCCGCCAGCACCAGTTCCAAGGTCTCCCTGGAGACTTTCACCAACCAGGACAGGCAAGGATCTAATTCACAAAAAGTGGCCCTAACAGACCCCAGAACCCCCTCGGCATCGACCAGTGTCACTTCCTGAAACTGATCCCACAAAGATGGCCTGACGTGGCATCCATAACCTTCAGCTCTCCCCTTTCTAGATCAATTCCGTCCCTGAAGTCATGCTGGATTTGAACGATCTTATCTGCGAAGTAGTTTACAAACTCCTTACAGCGGGCTGGGGAAAACTCCCACTCCAGGTGGAGGGAGGCCGGACTAACCAGCCCCCTCACCATCTGGAAAAGTTCCGCTGGACATGACTTCACAGTAGCTATGAGGGCAGCAAAGAACTCCTTCTTTGTTGTCCTCATGGCCACAGCATAGGACCACAAATGGGTCTGATGCGGTAGCTGATCAAATTCAGCATGAGAATTGCTCAATCTCTTGGCAGCATTTGACAGAGTGAAACCATGAGGTGTTGGTGACTCACCTATGGGACCTGACCAGGTTGGATGGAACTGTTTTACACTGGTTCCAGTCCTTCCTGGTGGATAGATCACAACGGGTGGTTCTGGGAAATTTTACATCTTCTCCCAGGGATCTCTCGTGTAGGATCCTGCAGGGTTCCATTCTGTCTCTCGTCTTGTTCAATATCTATAAGCAGCCATTGGGGGAGGTCGTGCGTAGATAGGGAGATTGCATCTGGGGTTTGCCCCATGTTGGCATCTCAGGTTAGGAGTCTGGGAGTGCTCCTGGATCCACAGCTGCATCTGGATCTCTAGGCGTCTGCTGTGGCCAGCAGTGCATTCCACCAGTTGCATCTGGTGAGATGGCTCCACTCCTATATCTCTGTTTCCAACCTGACCACTGTCATCCATGCATTTGTCACCTCAAGGCTGGACTATTGTAATGCGCTTTACGTGGGACTCCCCATGGTGACAGTTTGGAAGCTGCAGCTAGTGCAGAATGCCACGGTCTGTCTCCTCTCTGAGCCGGGCTGTCGGGATCACGTTATGCCAGTGCTCCGGGCACTGCACTGGCTGCCTATAGTCTTCCGGACCCGATTCACGGTGCTATTGTTAACCTGTAAAGCCCTAAACGGTCTGGGCCCTATCTATCTAAGTGACCGCCTAACTTCTCAGGTCCATGGGCAGCTCCTGAGGTCATTGGGGGCTCCCCGCTATAGACGAGTAGGGACTGACAGGCGGGCGTTCTCGGCAGCCTCTCCGGTGCTGTGAAACTCTCTACTGATGGAGGTCCATCTTAGCTGAAGTCGCCTTATATTCCACCATCTGTGTAAGACCTGACTCTTCCGCCAGACATTTGGGGGAGGGGAGGGGTTTTATACACCACTATATTGAACTATGATAGAATGTTTATTGTTTTTTATTTGTGAATTTTGTATTATTGTTATTTATGTTTTTAGTGTATTTTTTATTTTTGTTATGATGTGAGCCGCTCCAAGCTGCCTGGGTGCAGGAGGGGTGGGATACAAATTAATAAAATAAATTAATTAATTAAATTTACGGTTCGGGACTTGATCCTGAACCAAGCAGCTGACCTGGTGCGTATCACAGAGACCTGGCTGGACACAGAGTCGGGGCCAGTTCTGGTTGAACTTGTTCCAACTGGATACTCCGTGCAGCATCAACCACAGCCAGAGGGATGGGGGGCAGTGTAGCCATCATTTTAAGGGATACTTGGTCCGTTTGGAGATATCCAGTGCAAACTCCATCTGGAATGGAGGGCTTTCATCTTGTAGTTGATTTGGCCAGAGGCAGATTAGGGCTGCTGCTTGTATATCATGCACCTTCCTCTAGAGCAGCATCTCTACTTGCTCTAGCCGATCTGGTGTCAGAGGTGGTCTTGCAATCCCCAAGGCTGGTGGTCTTAGGGAACTTCAGTATGCATGCCATTACCAGTCTTAAGGGGGTGGAGCAAGAGTTCATGGCCGCCATGGCAACTATGGACTTGTCTCAAGTGTTATGTGACCCGACTCATGAGGGGAGGCATACTCTGGATTTGGTATTTTGCACTGGCCTTGAGGGGGTGGGGGAGTCTGTTAGTGGGGGATGTGTCGACGGTGCCCTTGTCATGGACAGACCATTATCTCCTATGGGCCAATCTCTCGGTGCATATCTGCCCCCAGCAGGGTATGGAGCCTGTTTATTTGATTTGCCACCAAAGACTTCTGGAACCTGAGCAGTTCCAGAATGTTCTGGGGGATATACCTTCTGACCTAGACGGTCGACCACTCAATAACCTCGTTGCCCTTTGGAACACCTTCTTAGCCAAGGCCATTGACCTGAAGGCTCCCAGACTTCTGCTCCCCGAGCGTAGGCAACGCAGGGCCCTGTGGTTTGTGGAAGACTTGCGTCAGCTGAAGCAGGAAAGGAGACGGTTAGGGCAACAGTGGCACCATACTCCTTCTGAAGCTGACCAGTTGCAACACAGCCTATGCCATGGCTATGCAGGCAGCAAAGAACAGTTTCTTTGTTACTATCCTAACCTCCACAAAGTCTCGTCCACCTTGGGGTGAAGGGGCTGGTCAGTCTGGCCTCTCTCTGCCTGGAATTGGAATCTTCCTGTGCTTGCTGTGACCTGTTTGTTGACTATTTTGCGGATAAAATCACTCGTATCCACCATGATTTTGATGCTGTGCTTGATGTAGTAGGTGCACCTGAGGTTATGGATGCCCCATCTTGTCCAGTTCTGTGGAATCGGTTTCAGCAGATATCGTCTGCTGATGCAGTGGAGGTCCTGGGGACTGTGAGGGCCACAACTTGTGAATTCAGTCCATGCCCATCTTTGCTGGTCAAGGCCAACCAGGAGATGCTGGGGCCATTGCTGGCGGGGATTGTCAACATCTCCCTTTGGGAGGGCAAGGTCTCAGGTGCCTTAAGGAGGCTGTGGTGCAACCTTTGATCAAGAAGCTATCTCTTGACATTGATTTTCTTGCCATTTATCAGCCTGTCTCTAACCTTCCCTTTTTAGGGAAGGTTATTGAACGGGTGGTGGCCCAGCACCTCCAAGGCCATCTGGACTGCATCGGTTTCCTTGATCCCTCACAGTCCAGTTTCCGTCCAGGTTATGACACTCAGACTGCGCTTGTGGTCGATGATCTGCGCTGTGAGTTGGACTGAGGTCAGTCCACTCTTATTAGATCTAGCAGTGGCTTTTGACACAGTTGACCATGAGACCCAAGGTGCTCCACCTCCAGGACCGTGCCAGGGTGGGTGGAATTGTTTTTGAGTGGTTCTGCTCTTTCTTGGCCAGAAGAACTCAGCATGTGATACTGGGGGACTTTTCATCGTCTCCCTGGAATCTCATGTGTGAAGTTCCACAGGGATCCATTCTGTCCCCGCTCCTGTTCAACATGTACATGCAGCCTTTGGGTGAGATCGTGAGAGGGTTTGAGGTTCGGTGTCATCAGTATGCATTGCTGATGACAGTTCGGGGCGGTGAACAATATACAGTAAAAACAAAGATATAAAATAGAATGTAATATAAACTCTCAGAAACAAAGAAGGCCCAAATAAATACACCCACCGAAAAAAAAATCCAACCTCCCACCCGCTACCCATTCCCCTCACCAAATGCCTGACAAAACAGCCAGGTTTTGCATTGTCTACAGAAGGAGGCGAGGTCTGGAAAAAGGCGTTCGTCCTTTATTTATTATGAAAATAAATAATAAAGGTGGTGGGATAGCTCTCCAAGTGGCAGGCGCGTTTATTTCCTGCCACTCGTCAACCTGGAGAGTGGCAGCCATGGTTTTCCATCTCAGGCCAAGGAGCCGCCCTGCCACCTGCACGTTTGTTTTTACCCATTGTTTACTCATAGTTCATTTTATGATGTACCATAACTCCCCTGTTCCTCTGATATCTGAGTATGGGTTCACATATGGAATCTAGCCCGGCTTGTAAAAACATCCACTACCTGAATGACCCCCATCACAGGGAGAAAATCTAAACAGTATCCTAACAGCACTTGAGAAAAATCAAGGATGCCAGAAAGAAATGGAGCATGGAGAAGCCAATGCACAGAACCACTGATGTATCTGAAAAGGTCAGGAATCTCATCACTTTTAAGCCTTAAACAGAAACTCATGCAAAGCCTTAAGGTCTGAACATTGTTAAAGTTATATATTATTCATTCTTTGTACATGCAGTATCTGCACAGTTCTAAAAATCATTCTAGCCTGTAGCCACAAAGCAAATGCGTGTTTTATTAAATGCTAAAAATAAAACCTTCGGACCCAAAGACCCACCCAAGCAAAGGACAGACTTATTTAGGGTACAGCTACACGAGTTCGGCCAGGACTGATCCCTGTGCATCCCAAGATGAGCAATTGCAGCTGCCACACTTTGGGGCTGGCAAGGAGAGCAGGGCAGATGGTCTGTCTCCCATGGGGAAATGAGGCAGGTGGGCTGCTGTTGGACATCCTGCCACGCCCCTGTCCGAGCTGAGGTGCTGCCCACATGTGCGGGCAACCAGCCCTGTCCCATCCACCAATCCGCCCACCAACACCCCCACCCCCGGCCATGATGTGGACCATGCCTGCTGCTCACCAGTGCCGACTGGCCTTACCACGAGGCAGGGCAGCACGGGGCCCGGACACACGAGCAGCGCTCTGGTAACCTGATTTGGGCATCCTTACCCTGCTTTAGGTAAGGTTACTACGTGCTGTATCCCCAGCCTTTTTGGAGGACGCAATGTGTAGCAGTCAGCGGGTGAACATGTGGTGACCACCAGGCAGGCACACAAGCCACTGCATCAGTGCCCAAATTGGGGCAAGGTTGTCCAAATAGGGCTACTGTATCGTGTGGCTGTACCCATAGTGTAAAAATGTAGACTGTTAAAGGTAGGTGACATTATATTAATTTTAAAATAGGTCTGCAGTGTAGTCAATGATTTGGCATGCAATAAGACAGGTAAGCAAACACACAGCGTTTGGGATACCTTCCTATAAAGTATACATTTGCATCTCTGCATTATGTGTATGATGATCATTAGTAGTACTGATGATCATTAGTATTGCCAGATACTACTATAAGTCCACATCTTGAATCTCTGGCATGCAGCATGTGGTGCATAATAGTACTATATATAGTAATACAATGTCTACATAATTGCCCTTCCTGAAATTAAAGCTACATAGTTCTGCTCCAGATAAGCATTTTCTCCACCATACTTATAGGAGCATTCTGCTTTCCTTGTGTGCCAAGCAGCAACTCTAATAGTTCCAAACATGCCCAGCAGCATTGCATCGAGGAATGATATCCCAGAGTTCATTGTTCCAAAAAGTAACAATAAGCAGAAAGCAGTGAAGAAGGTCCCTGCCGGAGCCTTTTGCAAGTGGATTCATCAATCATTGGTGGACCAGAAGTTGCTTTGCTGCTTCATCATTCCATACTAACCATTCTAGTAGCGAAACTCAGTATTCAAAATTACTCTGTTTTTACCAAGTATCTCAGTATTCGACTCAGTTTTACCGAGGAATCAGCCCGGAACTCGGTTCAGTACTCGGTACTCAGAAAATCCTCAAATGAACAACATTCAGGGCTTTTCCTGCCCCTATATAAGAGTACTCAGTACTTGGAAAGTATTCGGTGTTCNACTCAGACTGCGCTTGTGGTCGATGATCTGCGCTGTGAGTTGGACTGAGGTCAGTCCACTCTTATTAGATCTAGCAGTGGCTTTTGACACAGTTGACCATGAGACCCAAGGTGCTCCACCTCCAGGACCGTGCCAGGGTGGGTGGAATTGTTTTTGAGTGGTTCTGCTCTTTCTTGGCCAGAAGAACTCAGCATGTGATACTGGGGGACTTTTCATCGTCTCCCTGGAATCTCATGTGTGGAGTTCCACAGGGATCCATTCTGTCCCCGCTCCTGTTCAACATGTACATGCAGCCTTTGGGTGAGATCGTGAGAGGGTTTGAGGTTCGGTGTCATCAGTATGCATTGCTGATGACAGTTCGGGGCGGTGAACAATATACAGTAAAAACAAAGATATAAAATATAATGTAATATAAATTCTCAGAAACAAAGAAGGCCCAAATAAATACACCCACCGAAAAAAAAATCCAACCTCCCACCCGCTACCCATTCCCCTCACCAAATGCCTGACAAAACAGCCAGGTTTTGCATTGTCTACAGAAGGAGGCGAGGTCTGGAAAAAGGCGTTCGTCCTTTATTTATTATGAAAATAAATATTAAAGGTGGTGGGATAGCTCTCCAAGTGGCAGGCGCGTTTATTTCCTGCCACTCGTCAACCTGGAGAGTGGCAGCCATGGTTTTCCTTCTCAGGCCTAGGAGCCGCCCTGCCACCTGCACGTTTGTTTTTACCCATTGTTTACTCATAGTTCATTTTATGATGTACCATAACTCCCCTGTTCCTCTGATATCTGAGTATGGGTTCACATATGGAATCTAGCCCGGCTTGTAAAAACATCCACTACCTGAATGACCCCCATCACAGGGAGAAAATCTAAACAGTATCCTAACAGCACTTGAGAAAAATCAAGGATGCCAGAAAGAAATGGAGCATGGAGAAGCCAATGCACAGAACCACTGATGTATCTGAAAAGGTCAGGAATCTCATCACTTTTAAGCCTTAAACAGAAACTCATGCAAAGCCTTAAGGTCTGAACATTGTTAAAGTTATATATTATTCATTCTTTGTACATGCAGTATCTGCACAGTTCTAAAAATCATTCTAGCCTGTAGCCACAAAGCAAATGCGTGTTTTATTAAATGCTAAAAATAAAACCTTCGGACCCAAAGACCCACCCAAGCAAAGGACAGACTTATTTAGGGTACAGCTACACGAGTTCGGCCAGGACTGATCCCTGTGCATCCCAAGATGAGCAATTGCAGCTGCCACACTTTGGGGCTGGCAAGGAGAGCAGGGCAGATGGTCTGTCTCCCATGGGGAAATGAGGCAGGTGGGCTGCTGTTGGACATCCTGCCACGCCCCTGTCCGAGCTGAGGTGCTGCCCACATGTGCGGGCAACCAGCCCTGTCCCATCCACCAATCCGCCCACCAACACCCCCANCCACATGTGCGGGCAACCAGCCCTGTCCCATCCACCAATCTGCCCACCAACACCCCCACCCCCGGCCATGATGCTCACCAGTGCCGACTGGCCTTACCACGAGGCAGGGCAGCACGGGGCCCGGACACACGAGCAGCGCTCTGGTAACCTGATTTGGGCATCCTTACCCTGCTTTAGGTAAGGTTACTACGTGCTGTATCCCCAGCCTTTTTGGAGGACGCAATGTGTAGCAGTCAGCGGGTAAACATGTGGTGACCACCAGGCAGGCACACAAGCCACTGCATCAGTGCCCAAATTGGGGCAAGGTTGTCCAAATAGGGCTACTGTATCTTGTGGCTGTACCCATAGTGTAAAAATGTAGACTGTTAAAGGTAGGTGACATTATATTAATTTTAAAATAGGTCTGCAGTGTAGTCAATGATTTGGCATGCAATAAGACAGGTAAGCAAACACACAGCGTTTGGGATACCTTCCTATAAAGTATACATTTGGATCTCTGCATTATGTGTATGATGATCATTAGTAGTACTGATGATCATTAGTATTGCCAGATACTACTATAAGTCCACATCTTGAATCTCTGGCATGCAGCATGTGGTGCATAATAGTACTATATATAGTAATACAATGTCTACATAATTGCCCTTCCTGAAATTAAAGCTACATAGTTCTGCTCCAGATAAGCATTTTCTCCACCATACTTATAGGAGCATTCTGCTTTCCTTGTGTGCCAAGCAGCAACTCTAATAGTTCCAAACATGCCCAGCAGCATTGCATCGAGGAATGATATCCCAGAGTTCATTGTTCCAAAAAGTAACAATAAGAAGAAAGCAGTGAAGAAGGTCCCTGCCGGAGCCTTTTGCAAGTGGATTCATCAATTATTGGTGGACCAGAAGTTGCTTTGCTGCTTCATCATTCCATACTAACCATTCTAGTAGCGAAACTCAGTATTCAAAATTACTCTGTTTTTACCAAGTATCTCAGTATTCGACTCAGTTTTACCGAGGAATCAGCCCGGAACTCGGTTCAGTACTTGGTACTCAGAAAATCCTCAAATGAACAACATTCAGGGCTTTTCCTGCCCCTATATAAGAGTACTCAGTACTTGGAAAGTATTCGGTGTTCAGTTTTATTTTACTAAGTATTTTACTGACTACTGAGGCCAAACACTTGGAGCCGGTCCTCGGAAACCCGGAAATACTCGGAAATATTTTTTTTACTATTCGGTGCAGCCTTAAACCATTCCTATGGGTAATTTCACAGGATGCATCTCTAGCAGGGGAAGAAACATGGAGTACAGCATGTGCTGCTGTCCCCCTTGTTTCCAGAGTTGTGATGGAAGGGTTTTCTGTTCTAGTTTCCCACACTAGGGAAGGAGAACCTCAGACCCAGGGGCCAAATGTGGGCCACAGCTAGTTTTTATTTGGCCCCCTTTCCACTTCCTGGATCTGGCCCTTGGATCCAATCCATATTCCCAAGCACTGAAAGAGTGAGCTCAGGTGAAGGGACTGGGAGCAGAGATGAGAGCATGAACACAAGGACAGGGGACAGTTCATAGCACAGATGCATGGTCTGGACCCTCCTCTTCCTTAAGCACCCCTGCCTCCAACTTCTATGTGGCTCTCAAAGCTTGTACTAATTTTCAGTGTCCTTGGGGATGGAAAAGTTTCCCCACTCCTGTCCTCCGCAAAACCCACTTCATTCCATGTTTCTTCTCCCCTAGCAAGAGTGCATTGTGTAAATAATACAGCATATGGGCTGACTTATCAAGCAGCCAGTTGGACTTTGTAGGTATAGTTTGTATATTCACAAAGGATGTGAAATGAAAATTATGCCACAGGTTGCAGTATGCAAGTTTGCTAACATGATACCAGAGGTTTGGGGGTTTTGTTGCTTTTTTTTCTTTCAAGTGAGCCCTTTGACAAGATTTGTCAAATAGCAGAGACCACATAAACAACAGTGTTAACAACCTCAACGCTGGCCCAGTTCACCTGCTCTGGGCTGCCTGGGCCTGCGCCACTCATCTGTTCCAGGTCCACCGGATGTGAACCCAGTTCAAACCCCATCAGGGTTGGCGGCTGGGCTGGAAACCTGGGTCTGGAATGAATCAGGCCCACGGTCTGGCCCTGCAAGCCACCCAGGCAGGGCAAACCAGGTGGGAGCATCTGTTTTTGCACTTGTCCAGCCCCGCGTGGGGGAATCACCATGGCAGCCAGCCAGCGCTGCCTGTTATTGGCAGCCATGGCTGCCTGTCATGGCGTGTGGAGGGGCACTGGCCGCAGTGCAGGGGCAGAGCTGGCCAGCGTGCATCACTTCTCTTTCCCCCTGCCGGGTCAGGCCAGTGAAACATTTGGTTCCGTGACCCAGCCAGGGGTGGTGGGGGTGACCACCCCACCTCCTAACATGCAGCAGCTGCTTTTTCCCATTGATATTGGGGTAAGGGCTAATTACTGCTTTTCAAATATATATTGGTTTGTTTGTTTGTTATGTATTTATTGTTGTGCTGATGTTTTATTGTCTACATAAAAATCAATTAAAGTTAATCACAAATAAATAAATAATAAAATAAAAGTTTTATAAGCCCTAATGGCTGTGAAAAAAGCAGATTCAATGTTAACATTTTTAACTGTTTAAAACTGCTAATAATGTCAGCAGGAACAGGTGATGCTCACCCAGCATAGCTGGAAGAAGTGTCATTGTAGTGACAGATAGTAAGGCTGCTAATTGCTGTGCAGAGGGGAGAACCTTCTTTTGCCTGGGGGCCATGTTGTCAATTGATACGTTGCACATGGATGATACAATTTTTTTTAAAAAAATACAATGAGAGGTTGACCTACCTCACCCAAAATTCTCATTTCATATTCATACTTAATCCATAGAGTTCAGATCATTTCAGTGTCAACAGAGAAGCACTATCTAAGGGAGCAATGCGGAGAAATTTGAAGGCCTGAGCAAGGGACTGAATAATGTGGGCAGCAAGATGCAGGGAAGGTCTCCTGAGAGAATGCATGGCTGGTTGGGCTCTGAGAGCAAGAGAAGAAAGGAACAGATTCAGATCACAGATGTGGTCTGCAGATCCAGCCCCTGCTCTTGATCATGTAACCCTCATCTCTGCTGACTTCCCCTTTCGCACTCTCTTTCCAAGCCTGAGAATAGGGGTTGGGACCAGATGCAGGAAATGGAAAGGGGCCACATTTGGCCATAGGGGCCCCAAGTTCTCCACCTCTGCTATAGAGGGTCCCTAAGGTGGGAAGCAAAGAAATCAACAGCTCTTCCCATGGAAAGTTAGTATTACCTCTACTTCTGCCACACACAAATTTACCCACCACAAGCAGATACCTCATCTGGCTCCTGCATTATAGAAACACTGTATCTGGATGCATTTGGTGTGTGTGTGTGTGTAGAAGTGACTGGAGTGGAGATAGATTTTGCTCATAGCAATACAAAAATCCGAGGTACTTGCTAGAGAATGCCTTACTAGACAGTAAAAGAAACAGGAATATAAAGTAGTCACTGAAAAATATTCTGACAATTGCCGTTCAGATTTAAATAAAAACAATTTGGGGCAATAGCTGAAGTGGCTAGTCTTTTTGGACAGTTTTCTAGTAAAATTTGGAGTTTTCTCCCAAAATATAGCAGGTTTTATTAAGGAAGCACATATTGAATTGAAAACCCTCAAAAACATTTCTTTGGGTAATTTCAGATGTGACAGACCCAGAGGCTCGCCACGCTGAACCCTGGATGGATCCCAGTCCGTGATCAGGCCGGTCATCCTTTAGATGTGCCGGCCTGATCCCTGAGGGGGATTGGGGGGAGGGGGCAGGACTGCGCAGGGAGGGGGCGGCACAGCACGATGTGCAGTCGCTCAGCCCTGCCCCCCATGCTCCTTCGGCCGCCCGCCCACAGAGAAATGGGCGGGTGCAGCGGCCTTGAGGCCACTGCACCCGACCCCGTCCCATGGTTGAGACCTGATTCCAGGATGGCGCTGGCGAGCAGACATGCAGCGCTGCCATTGCCGGCCCCATCCCGGATCGTGGCCACTCTAACCACAGTTCTCGACCTCCGGCCGGCTGGAGGTCGAGAACCATGGTCAAGCTTGATCCCAGCCGGGGGTTCACCGTGGTGAATATCTGGCCTGGACCAAACAGACGTTCCCAGAAACACCACCACCACAGGGGATCCACTGTGATCCACTGTGGTGAAAGGCGTTTTTGTAACGTCTGAAATTACCCTTTGTCTATTGCACATTTTGGAAGAAAGGACTGATTTTAATTGAGGCATTTTGTGTTCTGAAATAACATTTCAGCTGATAAAATCTGGGATGTCACTTTGTACCCTGGTTATATCAGAGTGGCTGAGTTGCAGCACTATTGTAATACACAGTCGATCTATAATTTAAATTGACTTGTATGTAAGTGGCAGAGACTTGTGCCACTACTGTATATGGTACTTTTCATCATGATTTTCATTTGACCTCCCATTGCTTAAAACAGCCTCTGAAATATATAGTACAGTCACATCTATTAACGATGGGATTCAGGTAATTTAAAGTTATACATATATTAAGCAATGAGGGCATCCTGTGATTTTTTTCAAATGAAGATCTTTACATGGTACGTTTGAAATGCATAATTACGCCCTAAAAAGAAGGAAAAAACTAGGAGTTATGTAGGTGGGATTTAAATGAACAAGCCTAATGAAGCATATTTTCTACTTATATAACTTCTCCCCCATTCCAATTTGGTATTTGCATAACACTTATCTATGAAAATATATGTGGTTTTCAGCTCCTGACACACAAATGAAAGGGTGATACATTAGCAGCTTTTGCTGTCCATCAGTTACTTTTTGTTTTAGAGAGAAAGATTAAGATATTTAGAGACAGCTCCTGCTAGCCTTAATCACACAGTCCCAAAGAAGATAGCATGGCAGTGAGAGTTAAGGCAAGTAGGATTTAGCCTTTTTTTGTAGAATATACAATATTGTGGTGGTCTGATCCTACTGATGTCAATAGGTGTCTTTTTTATTGGCTTCATTGGGCCTTCAATCATGCCCTCTGCTGCTATTTATCCAAGTAAAATAGAAACAAAATGTCATTTATTCCAATAATGGGATTTTGGATAAGAGCAGGAATTTTCAAAGTAAGTATGATGTCACCCAATTTTCCTACGATTCCTATAGCAGTTCTAAAATATTATATTTAATTAGTAGTAGACGTAGTTACTATCTTATGGATCTGGTGGATTCCTTTGTGTTAGTCACTGTATGAACATAAAGGTAGACAACAATCCATGCCCTGAAGACTTTAGTCTAAAAGATATCCGACACCACCAAGACTTCATGCGGTATGCACAACTCCTTCACACCTTCACCGTAGCTCCCACCTTATCAATGACCTTGGCTGTTCTCATATCAATAGCTTGGCATATCCGGCCATATCAAATTATATGTATCGTGTGAACTGTGTTGAACAGATTATGGTGACCTCCCTAAAATATGTCCATTATTTCCCTTTGGTTACAGACAGTGCAGCTGAGGAAGCAGGTCTTCAGGTTGGGGATATTGTGATGGCTGTCAATGGAACGGATGTCACCAGCATGCCGCATTCAGAGGCTGCAAATCTGGCAAGAAAGGGTAAGTATGCTTTCATTATTAACTACACAATACATTCAAATACATCATGTATTCGATACCATTTGGTTGAGGTACCATGGTGATGAGCATTACTGAAAGCTTCATTAACAATTTAGTATGTCAGCACTATAACTGTATATGAAGTAACCTGCTTATATGCAGAAATAGACTTCCTGGCATCATAATTCTGTTCTGCTCTATTATTAATTTACTATTAGTTGTTTCAAAATGTTTGGGGGAAAACAAAAAATGGAGATTAGAGAAGATTAACAAATTTCCAGGTTGCTGTCTTATAGGTGTTCTTCAAAGGAAACTTTGACAAATACCACATTTTTCCTAGTTCTTTCTGTTGCCCTTTCCCCACAGACACTCTAATGCTGATAAAATGGGTGTTACATTTTATTATACATGTTTCAGGGCTGCAGGTGTGCGCTGTGTGTGCCCTGCAACATGTATAATAAAATGTAACACCCATTTTATCCAGTGTTAGAGTGTCTGTGTGAAAAGGGCCTGTAATTAAAACTGAGGCAGCAAACCGAAGGAACAAAGAAGAGAACTTAGGATTTCCACTTCTGTAGAAGTTGAAAGCACTACATACTTTGTGCTTTTGACCTTTAGAGAGCCAAACCAAACTTTGTATTGTCTCTGTACGCTGCCTTGGGGAGACGGAGTTAGACAGCATGGGTGTGATAATAATGTACTTAGAGACTGATGGCAGAATTAGATGACAGTGATCCAAGCAAAGATTTGGGTTAGATAAAAGAATTTCCCCTCTGCACGAGGCACTAATATTGTTATCTGCTTCTGCTTTCACTTAAAACTGGGCCAAAATGTCAGGTGAGAAAAAATACATTCTGTGATATTGCTTTTGGGGCTCATGCCTCAAAGAGAGCTATCTCATGACAGCAGCCTCTGAGACATCACTCTCCTATTTATGTCAGGCTCAATGAACACACCAACTGTTTGTATGGTATTGCAGCCAAGGTCTACTAAGGGATGGCAGAAAGGTTATTGGTAAGAGAAAGGGGTCTTTCTCCAGTGTCACAGACACAAACTCTTATTTCTGTTAATTTTTTATATCTTTTCTAGAACTATAGTTATTGAAGTCATAAGACATCCATGTTTGTATGTTGAGTCCATTTCCTGCACTCTTTTTCATGCTCTTTGGTTTTGACAAGGGCTTAAGGGACGTTCAGTAAATTAAAATGCTTTTACAAGACAGTGACAGATTTATCTTGACAGATACCAAGCTCTTTAATTATAGAGGTGCCATTCACACTGCTACATTTAAGAGTGTGCAAGCCTTTTACTGGACAAATCTTTGTTTACAGAGTTTTTTTCATCTCATGCTAGAGAACTACCCCTGGTCTGAATTTTGGCATGGAAACAGCATTCCCAATGACAAACTTCCCCCAAAAGAGGCATGGCCTTATCAACATTTGTTTTTTCAATGTGTTTGAACGTTTTTCAAATCTTCAAGGATTTTCAGGGGAACTTTTTCCTGTTGTCATTCAGAAATTTTTCTGTGAAGGCTTCTCTGGGGACCCCGTGCATGTGTTAATAGCATCATAGGGTGAAAACAGACATGACGCTAACCACCCTTTAACCACCCTTGGTGGTTATTTATGCATGTTGCAGGGCTGTATTTGTGCCCTATGCAGCCCCGAAACATGGGGTGATTTCAGACGTTATGAGATCACGGTGAACCACACTGAACCACGCTCAACCCCCCCGCGGGGCCAAAGGGCCCGGAACGTCTGAACGGCGTGCGCCAGATGTTCATCACGCTCAATACCCACATGGGGTCAGTTTCAACCACGCTTCCCGGGCTAGCCGGGGGAAGGTCTCGGGAAGCGTGGTCAAACCAACCCCCACAGGGAACCAAGCAAAAGTAACGTCTGGACGCCAATCCCCCAGCGGAACCAAAAAAATGGAGCCCCGGCCGGGGACGAGGCACGCAGCGTCGCTGCCAGGCAACCAGCACCAACACAAACACCGGAGGGAGATTTAAAGCGAGAGCAGCAGCAAGCAAGCGTGGCGGGATGGAGCGAGGAGGGAAGCGGAAGAGAGCGGAGGCACGAACAGCGACAGCGGCGGGACAGGAGGCGGAGGACGTGCAGCCAGGCCCAGCGATGCAGGCGGAGGGGGCACAGGTGCAGGAAGGGGGCACACGGGAGCACCCGACCAGGGAGGCGCCCCGGGAACACCAACCACAGCTGCAGCCGGGTCGCGCCGCCCCGGGGACAGCGGCCGGAACAGGCCCACAGGAGGCACCCAGGAAACGGGTAAGGGCACCCACTGGGAGGGGAACAGGGGGCACAGGGGAACCCCCTGTGGAGGGGGCCGGGGGGACCCCGGGCGGAAGGCAGGGGGGCAGGGGGACCCCGGGCGGAGGGCAGGGGGGCAGGGGGCCCCCGAGAGGGCCCACACCCTCACCCAGCAACCAACCACCCCCCTTCCCCCCCCCAGACACGAAAGTCGGCCCGGGCGGACGAGCCCCAGGAGGAGCCCGGCCCCCGGCCCCCGGAGGCGCACCCCCAGGAGGAGGTGGAGGAGGAGCAGAGGCAGGTGCAGCATGAGCTGCACCGGGAGGAGGAACAGCAGGGGCCCAGCCGGAGGAAGGCCTATCACAGAGGGGGACAGTGGGGCCTCCAGGAGACCCGGGACTTCATACGGATCTGGGGGACCCTCGAGTACCAGGTGGAGCTCGCAATAAACCAGCGCAACGAGCATGTCTACCGGGACATCGTGCGCGACATGGAGGCGGCGGGGCACGAGCGCACTGTCAACCAGTGTCGCTCGAAGGCCAAGGAGCTCAAGAGGGGGTACAAGGCCCTCAAGGACAATAACAGCCGCTCCGGCCACGGGGCCCGCACCGCCCCCTACTACGATGCCCTGGACCGCATCCTTCACATGAAGGGCTCCATCGTTGCCCCACGCCTGGTGGGCAGCGCTGTGGTCCAGGGCAGGGAGCGGGCCGAGGTACCCCCTCCCCTCGCCGCCCGCCCGGTAGACACGAGCTCAGGGGACCCCCACCCCCAGGAGGACCACCCGGGACCCGCAGAAGCCCCAAGGCCCCCCCCCAGCAGCAGCCCGGAGACATCCCAACGCCGGGCCGGCCAGGCGGAGTCGGAGGTCGGCACCTTCACCACCCTCAGCCAGTGGTCCCAGGGGGAGCACTCCCAGGGTGAGGCGCCGGGCTCCGAAGGCTCGGAGACGGACATAGAGGGTAAGCGGGCCCCCAGGGCAGGGGGGGGCAAGACCAGGGGGCCGGTGGCAGGGGCGGGGGTGGGGGCCCTGCTGCAGGGGCCACAACCAGCCCCCTTCACCCGCTCCCCCCTCTCCCGCCCGCAGGACATGGGGAGCCCCAGGACCGGGCCAGCGAGACGGTGCAGGCCCCCGCGGAGGGCACAGGAGAGCAGGTGCCGGACCCAGGTAAGGCGGGAGGGCTGGGATGGCGGGAGGGCCCCCCGGGCGCCAGCCCAGGGGGGCCTCCGGCCTCAGTGGGGGAGGGGGGGCAGGGGGCCCCGGGACCCGACCCCGCTAGGGGACAGGGCCCTGCACTGACCCACCCGCCCATTTCCACAGGGCAGCCCCCGCGCGCGGCGCCTCCGCCGGCCGCGGCCCCAGCCCAGCGGATGCGGGAGTACCGGGCGCGGGTCCGCAGGCGCAGGGAGGAGCAAGCGGAGGACATCGTCCGCAGGGCGGAGGAACAGGGGGAGCGCATGATCGCCTCCGTGGACCGCATGGAGGCGGCCATAGAGCGGTCCATGGAGAAGGCCCTGGAGACAGACCGCCGGCTGGAGGCGGAGGTGCGCCTGGAGCGGAGGCGGGAGCGCCGGGAGCACCAGCGGCAGCAGGGGCTGCTCAGGGGCCTCCGGCAGGACATACAGGGCATGGTGCGGGAGCACAGTGCAAAGATGGACAGGTCCCACGACATTGGGACCTCCCTGCTCCTGCATGCGGGCACCATGTGTGCCTACGTGATGGCCGGCGCACCTCCGGGCGCCCTGCCCGCCCAGGTCCCCATGCCGGGCCCCTCGGCGCCCCCGGGCCCAGCCCTGCCGCCCCTGGCGCCCCCCCGGCCCCAGGGCCCTCGCATGCGCCTCCCAGTGCCCCCGGGCCTCCGGAGGGTCCAGCCCCCCCGGGGCGCGACCGGGGCACCGGGCACAGCTGCCCATCCGCCGCCCGGCCCCCTGCCGGGGCCGGGACCGGCCCAGGACACGGCAGGGGACACGGACAGTGGGGGGGAGGGGAGCTCCCAGAGCTCGGTGGGCCCAAGCGGCCGCACGAGGGGTCGGCCCAGGAAACGCGGGGGGATGGTGGGAAGGGGGGGGAGGGGGAGGGCCACATGAGGGCGGGTGGTGGACGGGGTCACGGGCACGGGGGTGGGGAGGGGGCACAGGGTGATTGTGTGAACTGTGTGGGCAATAAAGTGTTGTAAAGAGACAGTTGTCCCCGGCCCGTTTGTGGGGGGGACAGGGCTGTGGGACCGCGTGTACAGGGGCATTGGCACGGAACGGGGGGTGGGGCCCCCAGGGGCGGGAAGGCCCTCACAGCGGGCCCCCCCGGGCGATGTGGGTTGCAAGGGCGTTCCGGATCCTTTTGGCATACCGGTACTCCCGGGGGTTCCCTGCGTTCACGTACAGGGGAACAGGACCGGGGGGCCGGTGGGGCTCGGGGTACTCCAGGGCCGCCCCCTCGGTCTCGCACACATTGTGCAGAACGCAGCAGGCACCGATCACCAGGGCGGAGGTGGGGACGGTGAAGTCCAGGCGGCCAGCTATACTCCTCCAGCGCTGCTTCAGGGCCCCGAAGGCACGCTCCACCACGGTCCGGCTCGCACACAGGCGGGTATTGTATACCTGCTCCGCAGGGGTGCTCGGGACAGGGTAGACCTTCATCAGCCAGCGGGTCAGGGGGTAGGCGGGGTCCCCCAGGATGCAGGGGGGCATGGGAACCCCCTCGATCCACCTCATGCCCATGTCCGCGAAGTCCCCCCGGTACATGCGGGCATAGAAGGGGGAGATGGTCATGATCCTGGCGTCGTGACTCCGGCCGGAGTTGCCCGTGTAGATGTCTATGAAGCGGGCCCGGTGGTCCACCACCCCCTGCAGGTGCAGGGAGTAGTATCCGTGCCGGTTCACATACTCCAGGGCCTCCCCCGCGGCCGGGCGCAGGATCTCGATGTGTGTGCCGTCCACGGCTCCGATGCAGTTCGGGAAGCCCCCGGCCGCGAAGCCAGCCATCACAGCGCCCTGGTCCAGGAGCTGGATGGTCCTGTCGAGGAGCACGCCCTCCACAGCCTCGCACACATCCCGCACGATGCAGGCGACCGTGCTGAGCCCCACCCCGAAGTGCTGGGACACGGAGCGGCAGGAGTCGGGCGTTGCGAGGGCCCAGACCCCTATGGCCACCCGCTGGACCATGGGGATGGGCTCCCGCATGGAGGTGTGCTGCCGCTCCAGCCAGGGCGTGAGGAGCTCCGCTAGGCGCAGCAGGGTGGCCTTGCCCATCCGGAAGTGGGACCCCCACTCGGCCTCCCCCCAGTGGGCCTGGGCCCGCTCCCACCAGGCCTGGGGCCGCTCCGTGACCCATAGGCTCCGCGCTATGGGCATAGCCAGCAGCGCTGCCCGGCGGAGGGTCTGCGTTGCCCAGCGGAACCGCCTCGCGGCCCCTCGGAGCGCAGCGGGCCGGGTGAGGCTCCGGCAGGCGGCCAGCCACGCCCCCCAGGCCCGGCGCCGAGCCCTGAGCCGGGCACGGACTCTCCTGCGGGCCTGCTGGCCCCGGAGGCGCACGCCAGCCCGCAGGGCCAGGACATAGCGCAGGCGGACGGCCAGGTGCACCCTCTCGGTCAGGAGGCACAGCTGCTCAGTGTGGTCACGGTGCCACTCAGCCGCGAGCGCGAGGAACATCCAGTTCCCACCTGCCCTATCGCGCTCCATGGTGCTGGGGCCCCGGTGGGGGCTGGGAGCGCTTATGGCGGCCCGGTGCTGGTGGCTCCGCCCGGGGGTCGGCCTCGCGGGCCTGCGCGCGCCCTGTGCCGGTGCGTTCCGGCTGCTCCCGCCCCCAGCACCCCGGGCCCCCTCCCCTCGCTGTTTGTAGCGGGATGGCCTTGAAGGTGCGATTAGGCAGACAGAGAGCTCGCTGTTGTTCTCTGCAGCTGTGCCGGGCCCGCACCCCACGCCTCGCTCTGTTGTGCTACAATGTTGCGGTGCGGGCCCGTGTTCCCTGTCCCGGGGGCCGGGCCGAGCCTCTCCCGGCCCTGGGCAGTCTGTGTGCCCTCCGGGCTCCGTGTCCCATTCCCTGTTGTGCTGGACCATGGCTGGCTGCCCATCCATGGGGCTCCCGCTGTCCGGCCCCCAAGGGGCCCCCCATATCTGGGCCTTCCGCGAGACCATGTCTCTGTGCGACCTGTGGCACACCCCTGCCGTGCAGCTGCTCCTGGCCGGGCCGGGGAGCCGTGCAGGTGCCTACGAGAGCCTGAGCTCCGGGCTCCGTTACTTTGGCCATGTGGTGAGCGCCCGTGATTGCCGGCTGCATGCGGAGGCCCTGGGGCTGGCTCGTTTCCCCGAGGGGCGCATCCCGGAGGTGCTGTGCGCCCATGTGCCCTGGAGCGCCTCGGAGACCGTGTCAGCGCTGGTGGTGTGTGGTCTGGGCGCCTACTCGGAGTGCCTGGCCGAGGGTGGCCCTGCCTTGGCCGTGAGCTACTTCTCCTGTGTTCACGGGGCCCGTGGGTACCAGCGCACCCGTGGGGCGGCGTTCCAGCGGCTTCTGGAGCTGGGGCATCTTCCGTGGCCCCCTTCTGCTGCCTGCTGTGTGCCGGAGCCCTCCGCGGTGGAGATGTCATCCCTGTTGGCGGTGTGGGCGCGTGTGGATGTGCAGCTGGCCCTCACCATGCCCGATCCCTTCGAGGCCTACTACCTGATCGCCCACTACATGTCCTTGCAGGGGTACCGCCGGGGCATGCTGCACTGGCCCCACCTGGTCCACCGGGCGGGCCACCCGGGCCCTCGGGCCAGCGGGGCCCCCGGCAGCGGCCCGTGAGCCCCGCGTCGCTGGCCTGCCCCCCCCGGCGTGGTGCCCCCGTGTGGGCTCCCGCCCCGGCCCGGGGGGGGGCCCTGGTCCCCGCTGGCCGCTCCCGACCTGCGGACCCCACCTCGGTGAGCTCCCGCCCGCCTCGCTGCTTGCTGCTGCCCCTGGCCGTGGTCCTGGGCCCCCTCCATCCCCGTGACTCCGTGGGTGCTGCCTGAGCGTCGCTGGTGCTGCGGAGGAGCACCGCTGGACCCGGCTGCCCTGCCTGTGCCAGCCTTTGACTGTGGGGCCCCCTTCCTCCTCCTCCTGGCGCCCCTCCGCCGGCCTCGCTGTGCTTTGGGGGCCCCCAACGTGCCTTGCTCCGGGGGTCCGCCCCCCCCCCCCGAGACTGCCTCTGTTCCTGTGGGGGCACCTCCTTGGACTGGACTGGACTGGGGTGGTGTGGGGGTGGGGGTTGCTGCTGTCTGTGCCTTGCCCCGTGGTGGTGCCCCCCCCTCCCTGCCGGTGTTCCGGGTGGGGTGTTCCGGGCGCCCCTTCCCCCCTTCCCGGCCTTTCCCTGGTGTGTGTGTGTGTGCGTGGGCGTGTGGCCGTGCATTGTGCCCTGCTGCGGGACCGCTGTGTGAGCCGGCTGTCAGCCTGTTCTCGCTCTTCCCCCCTCCCTTCCCGTTTCCCTTGTGTGGGCGTTCCCTTGTGTGCCTTGTGGCTTCGTTTGCCCTCAGTCGGCCATGTCTGTGTCCCGCCCCTGCCCGGTGCCTTGTGGGGGTTTAGCGCCCGCCGGGGGTTCGGCTGCACGTCTGTTGTGCTGCCACGGGCCGTGATGGTGCGGCCCGGTTCCGGGCCGTGGTCCCGTTCCCGGCACGTCTGTTTGGGTCGTTTTCCAACCCCCGGGCGTGGTTGCGCTGTTCGCCCCCCCTGGTGGTTCGCTGTGGTGAACCGGCCGCCCGTAACGTCTGAAAGTACCCATGCATAAATGACCACCAAGGGTGGTTAGCGTCATGTCTGTTTTCACCCATAGTTTTGTGTGGACTGGCTATTGTAAAATCGCATCTCAGTGCTGATAGCAAAGTCTAATAATAATGAAAAATGTGTAGCAGCCTAGTAGTTTAGCATCTCTATTGAGTGGTTGCTTTACCAGGCCAAAAAGGGGTTTGTCAGGTACTAAGGAAATCAATATACAGTGCTTTCCAGCTAGAAGGCTGGGTTTGGGGGAGATAGTTATTTTATTTATTTATTTACTTTATTTATTCCACCATATCCCCTGAGACTCAGGGTGGCTCACATCATTAAAATATATATATAAAATACAAAATAAAGCCCATAAAATACTAGTGCCACCATCACCCAACCACCCCAATCTACACCTACCAGGCTGAATAAATAGGCCTTACACTGCCTCCAGAAGATGATCAAACCAGGGCTTAGGTAAACCTCCCAGGAAAGGGCGTTTCAAAGCCATGGAGCATGCCTGGGTCGTATGGTCCTAAGCCAATGATGGGACTTGCAAGATGGTGCTCTCAGCTGATCTTGGAGGTCACAGAAGGATGTAAAGAAGGCAGTCCTTTAGATATTTAGGGCCCAGGCTGGTTAGGCTTTATAGGGGCCTATATAGGCTTTATAGGTCAACACGCAAGCAACCCCACACAGAAACACGTTCCCAGTTAAACATTTAAGATAATAATGCAGTGGTTCCAAACATTTTGTTTGTAATGACCCCATTTTGAGACTATAATACTTTGATCCCAGACAGAAGCAAAGCCATGCAAAGTATATAATCTGCTAGTAGGTGATGTGACTCTATTTGGGGTCTAGACCCACAGTTTTGAAACCTCTTTAATAAGGGTTGAATATCCAGCAGAATCTCCTAATTTGCCACTCAGATGGGTAGCGTGTTAACCCAAATGTGTGTATATGAAAGTGGATTTGGCTTAAAAGTGATCTTTCACAAGTATGTGCAGCTACCAACTTTTCCAACCAAAAAATATTTATTTATTTATTTATTCATTCATTCCTTCATTCCGATTTCAACCCCTCTCTTCCCTGAAGGTTCAGGGTAGCTTGCTTACATAATAAAAACACACACCATAAAAAATACAATAAAACTCCATTTAAAAAACCACCCTCACCTGTGAACTCTTCCACCTCAACCCCTAACCCCACCTGCCAAGTGCTTTGACAAAGAGAAAGGTTTTATATTGCCTCCGGTAAATTCTCAGGGCTTTTCCAGAACAAATGAGTGGCCATTCAGATGTTGAAGATGTTCAAGAGGCTTCTTTGGAATTTTGGTCCTAAAGTTGCAGTACTGTTTTCCAAAATGTATACATTTTCCTCTTCATTTCATACATTTTCTTGCTGTTGGGAAGTTTATCTTTTTAGTACAACTTAACTGTCATCATCCATTCTGAAATATTTATAATGAAACATTTCAGGTCCTGATGTTTTGACCCTGTTGGTTGGTTCAGACATCAGCCGCTGTCCCAACACTCCCAAGCCAACATGTCGAGGGTATTTGCACAAACGAACTCATTCTGGGATCTTGAAGGGCTGGAGAAAGAGATGGTTTGTGCTGAAACATGACGGTTGCCTCTACTACTACAAACACAAGAAGGTAAGAAAAAACCTGGTAGGAAAGCAAACTGTCATAGTTTAAAATTGAGAGATGTAGTGAAGTTGTTCTTAGATATTCAGTGGAGGTGTGCATAAGACTACCTCCACAGGGTGGATATTTTCTGCATATGATGATTGCAAAAGGTTTGTTGACTCAAATATGTCTATGCTAAATACTACTCTTGTTTATGACTATATAGACCTGTTAAAGACACAAACTGAAGAATAACATTTTTGCCAGCCTTATGCAGACTCAACATCTAGCCTGTGGTTAGGGTGCAACAGTGTGCTTTGAATAGGTAGTTCATTTTGTAATCATTTTTAGTTAACTCCGCAACAGAAGGGGGGGCAGAGGGAGTATCACAAAAGGCCACAAAATTATGTAGTTTTTATAACATCCACAGGAGGTTTTTGCTTGCAATTTTAACTTGATAATTAATGCTAACGTACAATTAAAATCATTAATATGAAGACTACTCCTTTTGTCTCCTGACAAGTTTAACCAAGTACAAAACAGAGTTGTCTGCCATCTTGAAACATGTTGTACATGACAAGGTTGTCATTCTAGATTCCACATCTATCATCTCACAAGCCATCTTTGTAAGAGAAAAATCTCTCACAATTCACACTGTTAATGGACACTGATAGATTTCTCACAACAATTATAGCCACTGCCAGAGTAATTCAGAGTTCATTGAATTTTCGTGAATTTGTTGGACTTCGGACTTTCCATAGCCACCATAACCTACATGAGTTCTAGTTCTAGTTATGAACAAAGAGCATAGGTTCAAAGACACCTCAGATGAGGTAGTCAATAATATGGATATGTAAGAGCTCTAGGTCCGTGTGCTTGAAATGTATGTTTTAAAATTCAATAATGGACATAAGATTCTTGCATGGGCTTGTAAGAGAACGCAGCAAAAATCCCAGTCCTACAGTCTGTGCCTTGCACAGGGGGCTAAGCACAGCAAGGCTGGGGAATGCAGGCACTGCACAAGGCTTTTGCCACCAATAGTAGAAGCTGGAGCATAGAGAGGGCCAGATTTAGGGAAAGGTAACATAGGCAACTGCCTATGGCAACAGATTTGTGGGTGAGCAGATTTTGAGGGCTTCTGTTCTCAGCCTGCGCCCCACCCCCCCGCCCGTCCCAGCGTTTCCCTCCCCTGCTGCAACCACACTGCATCACCCACGGCACCCACAGCCTGGGCCCCCCCTCCTCCATCCCCAACTGGAGAAGCATCGTTCCACCCCTGAGCTCCCCACAAATGAGCTCTGCAGTGTTGCTGAGTGCAGTAGAGAGACTGCTTCTGTGCTGGGCCCCACCCTTGTCTCCCTCCCTGCTACAGGTGGCAGCCCGTGCATTCACCAGAATTCAGGGGAGCGGCAGCCTGAGTTGCCATGGGGTGCTAAGATCCTAAGCATAAAGGAGCTGGGGCACTGTCTGCCCCCACCAAAAATGTGTGTGTGTGTGTGTGTGTGTGTGCACATATGCCTGTGCGTGAAACGAGAAAGATTGATTTACTAATCATGATTGCAGGTTGTGGTTTAGGCAGTGAATCCATCTTCCCAAACCTCTTCCTCTTAGACCTTGGGAAACTGCTGTGCATGTGCAAGAGCTTCCCTTTTTGTACATGCACACTAGGTTTCCAAGGTTAGATGGAGGAGTGGAGAGCTGCAATAATTTGGGGGCACTAGATTCACCACCCAAGACACAAGCCACCGTGCTCATTACATAGACAACGTGAAGACTCTACTGCAGCTTTACACACATTTCTAGCCGCTGCTGCCCCAGAGAGGGGGAGCACCTGAGCCTGGCTTGCTTACCCATCACAGCTGGACAACTACTTGAGCCAAACAAAAGAGAGAAATGGAGGCAGTGACTATTACTTTAGAGACAAAAGGGATGTACTTGTCCACATTGGATGCTTGAAATGCCCAATGGTCTCCAGCTGACACTAGCCACAGGTATCATTAGCTTCCTTAAAAAGGTAGTTCTAGAAGGAATAGTATCTGGGTTGACCAGAATTCTTTCTGGGATTATGAACTTTTGTGCACACATCCCAATACATACTATGACTTGATAGCACAGCTTAGGCTGGCAGATTACTATTTGTGTTAATTGCACATTTTAATAAACTGCATATACTTAAAAAACACAGGCATACATTTACATTTCATTGTCCATATATTAATAGTCAAAATCTTTACATCAATTGCATTTCCCCTCAAAATTCATTCACTCTAGGCAATAATAAACACTTCATGTTTTGTTTTCAATTTTACTGGACAGTTTCAACCTGCATCCAGCAGGTGGAGTATTTTGATAATGGATGTTATTTTAGAGAAGAGATGGAGACAAAGTGGCTTGAATGATATCTTTTATTGGACCAACTGTTATTAGTGAAAATGAGCCAGCTATTGGGACATACAGGGCCCTTCCTCAGGCAAGTAGCATTGCTTTGGCTATGCTACATGCCATGGCTATGCTACATGCTCGAGGAAGAGCCCTGTGTGGCCCAAAAACTTGCTCATAAAAGAATATCATTCAATAAAAGATATCATTCAAACCACCTAGGCTGCCTTTAGACACAACAGAAATGGGTATCTGGATGTGTGTTGACACCATTGTTTAGCCACACGTATGTTCCCGTGTTTACTGAGTTGCAGTACTTACACAATTACATCTACTGGTGCTTGGTTAAACACTGGATGTCAGCACTGACGTGCAGCCCCTCCGCAGCTTCCCTGGATGATGATATTTATTTATTTTTATTAAAACATTTGATATCCCGTCCCTCCTGCCAAACGCAGTTCGGGCCGGCTTACAATATATACAAATATACGTATAAAAATACACAAAACAGCCTAAACATAAAACATCTAAAAAGGGGGGAGAAGAAGGGGGAAAAGGGGGGGGAAACATCACCCCTGGGAAAAGAGGAGAGAGGAAAAATATACCCCACCCTTACACCCCCATAAAAATAAAACCCCACCCTCACCCATCTCCCTCACTAAAGGTCTGGCGAAACAGCCAGATCTTGCGTTGACGTTGAAAAGAGGAGAGGTTCGGTGCCACCCAGCCCTCTGCCAGGAGGGAGTATCGCAGCTTTGGCGCAGCCACCGAAAACACCCTCTCCATAGTGGCCCCCCCGGGATACCCGGGGGACTTTGAGAAGGGTGTTCCCGGTTGACCGCAGGAGCTGATCCAGAGCATGGGGAGTGAGGTCATCCTGCAGATATATGGGGCCCAAGCCTTATAGGGCTTTATAGGCAAGAACCAGCACTTTGAATCGAGCCCAGAAGACCTGGGCAGCCAGTGCAGAGAATGAAGATATCCCATCATGCGTTGTTCCCTCCCCTTAGTAAAAAGCATGCTGTTCCATGATGCACTGCCACTTCCAAATCCCCTCCCCTCACTAATTTCTCTTTAAAAAGAGGCGTTTGCTTCCTTGTAACCAAGGTTTTTTGAGATGGTTCCCTACATTCTCACAACCTGAGTGGATCCAGGGAAAGAGTACATTGACAAGGGACAGGGTGAAATGATGGGGAGTGGGGAACCCTAAATGAGTGCACACAGGGGAAAGCCATGCAGAATGAGGCTCTCCTTCTTGCCTGCCCAAAGAGAGAGAGTGAGAGGGTGCACGCTCCTGCCCATGCAGGGCTGGCCAGCAGCACAATCCTCAATTCACTCCCTCAGGGCTGGGCAGCAGCAAAAGCCTCACTTTTCTCTCTACTTCTCAGTCAGACTTCCCCGCCCAACCAAAGTGAGGGTGATCTGAACACCCTGCTGTCCAGGATTCCCTGTCACTGTCCCCCTGCTTAGGAGCAAGAGGAAAGCGGCTTCAGTTTTGCAGGAAGTTGCAAGACAAACCCAAGCCACTCTGTGTGTAGAACTCTATGATCATTCACCTGAAGTAACGGCAAACTCACTAACACACCACCCAATATCGTTAGAAGCAATGCCAGACACAGGGAGAGGGTAAACACATTATTTCCGCCCTCGATACTTCCTGGCAGCAAATACAGGCTTAATTGGGCTACAAAAACATGACAATGCTTAAATGCAAAGTGCAGCCACATGGCAAATGCCATAAGCACCCATTCCTCATTGTCTCCATCTCTGTCACTTGAGACCAACACAGCAACCACACAATTTTAGAGAAACAAAGACAGTAGAAATTTAGCTGAGTTTGTTACACAATTATATTTTGGTCCAATTTGGCATGCAATTTAACAAGTGCTGCATAGAATAATGAGTTTGTTAACTCCAGCAGAAAGTTATGTTCTCAAAATTAAGTGATTTATAGGTGTGACCAAAAGTGTAGAAAAACACTTAAACTACTCAAGTTGGCTCATCAGGCATTAATTATCTCCCTTTTAAAACAAAATTGAATCCAGAAGATATGTGGATTGAACTTATAGCAATTATACAGCTCAGGAAGATGTGCGGACTGAGCCTCGGCTGATTGTGGAATTCTGTTGTTATACCAGCTCTCAATCTGGTGTTTAGTTGGCAAAAAATTCAGCGGAATTCCCATGGAAGCATTTAGTTGAAATACAGCACACAGTTATGTTGGTAATAGGATGATCAGAAACATAGACGACTGGTAACTGTTGATTGGGGGGGACAAAGGAGGTGGGGGTTGAGCAGGGGTTCTATAGGGCTTCCGAAAGTCTGGGGGAACATGTGCCCCCCCCCCCCCCCGTGTTCCCTCCCACAAGTTGCCTATAGTCAGAAAGTGTATGTAATTTGACAAGGGGTAAACAAAAGTGTAACTTACATTGACATGGCAGTCAGTGGATGTGCAATTTGCACAAATAATAGACAAAAGGGGCAGTGGAGAAGGCAGAAAATAAAAGGAGAGTTAAAATACTTCCCAATTGGTGATGCCTGCCAATGCAGCCGATGCACTGGGGTCTGTTCGAACCACGACTTGCTAATTAGATCCATGCCCATCCTGGTTAGTGAAAGCTACCAGGGAGACACTAAGACTGGTGCTGGCAGGGGTTATCAACACCTCTCTTTGGGAGGGGAGGGTGCCGGACTGCCTCAAGGAGGCTGCAGTCCAGCCTCTCCTCAAAAAACCATCACTTGACATTGGTGCCCCAGCGAGTTACCAGCCTGGCTCTAACCTTCCCTTTTTAGGGAAGGTTATTGAATGGGTAGGGACTCGTCAGCTGCAGGCGCATCTGGATGGTATTGGTTTTCTTGATCCCACACAGTCTGGCTTCCGTCGGGTTATGGCACGGAGATAGTGCTTGTGACTTTAGTCGATGAGCTCCTGGATAAGGGTCATATGACCCTGCTGGTTCTATTAGATTTATCAGTGGCTTTTGATACCGTGAACAATGAGTTGTTGGTGACGCACCTGCGGGACCTGGCAGGGGTGTACGGGACCGTCTTGCAATAGTGGTTTTCCTACCTTGCGGATAGATCTCAGCGGGTGGTGATAGGGGACTGTACTTCGTCCCCTGGGGACCTCCCATGTGGGATCTCGCAGGGTTCCATTCTATCGCCGCTTTTGCGGCGCTCAGCATGTATATGAAGTCGCTTGGGGAGGTCGTACGCAGCTGGGGGTTCGTTGCCATCAGTATGCTGATGACACCCGGCTGCATCTTTCATTTTCATCTGATCCAGGCCCTGCTGTCTCGTTGCTGTCCTGGTGTTTGGATGCTGTAGGGGATTGGACGAAGTCGCAATTAAAGCTTAATTCTGATAAGATAGAGGTGATGCTAGTGGGCAGGGCCGGTTATCTGAGGGAGGAGGTTGCCCCCATTATCGGGGACATCCGTCCTCCATTGGTTCCATCTGTGCAGAGCCTGGGGTTGCTCCTGGATTCACAGATAGGCCTGGATTCCCAGGTGTTGGCTGTAGCCAGGAGTACCTTTCGCCAATTACATCTGGTGAAGAAGCTTTGCCCATATGTCTCGGACTCCGACCTCGCCACTGTCATTCATGCATTCTTAACCTCGAGGCTAGACTATTGCAATGCGCTCTGCGTGGGGCTGCCCATGATAATGGTTCAGAAACTGCAGCTATTGCAGAACATGGCACCCCACCTCCTTATGGGGACAGGCCACATGGAGAACATTCAACCAGTGCTCCAAGTGCTTCACTGGCTATCTATTGAATTCCAGGCCTGAATCAAGGTGCTGATGTTGACCTTTTAAAGCCCTTCATGGCCTGGACCTTGCTTATCTGAGTAAATGCCTCACCCCCTGGGCCCATGAACAGCCCCTGCAGTTGTCCGGGGGCGCCCTCCTGGAAGTCCCACATTATCAGTGTGTTCAGACGGACAGGAGGGCGTTCTCAGAGGCTGCATCATCACTCTGGAATTCCTTTCCGGTGGAGGTTCGCCTCAGCTCGTATCTTGTCTTCCGATGTAACTGTAAGACCTGACTCTTCCACCAGGTGTTTGGTGGGGGGAGGGGGTTGGGCTAGATGGGTTGGGGGGTATTTTATGCACAGGTCAGATTTTATTGTTTAATATATGTAATTTATGCAATTCTTTTTATATGTATATATTTTTATTGTATTTTGATATGATTGTTTTATATTCATACTATGTAAGCCTCCCTGAGTTGCCATTGCAAGAGGGACAGGGTAGAAATGAAAATAAATAAATATAAATAATAAGTAGTATGAAACACATTATCCGGTACAGACTTCAGTAAGAAAAGCTTAGAATGTTTAGGAACAAGAATATAATAAATGGCTTAAGAGCACACACTATCTATTGGTTTATCTTACTGTTGCCTTTCTAGTGGTGGGGGAGGGGCACAGCTCTCATAGGTGCAGGTGGTACAGCTGCACCAGGATCCACAAGTCTGGAGTCCCACACATAGCCTTTTCCAAAAATGGTAAGACTCGGTGAAAATTACATGAACCAATTAATCTTAAAATCATTATAACTTTGGATTGCCTTAATGGCTCTACTTGAAATTTTGCATGTATCACCCTATCCCCTAAGAGTATATACAGTGAAATTTTCAGAAACACAATTCAACCTGTTTATTCATAGGAACATTTGAAAGTTTCAGTGTTTACAATGGAAAGTGATCCTGCATTGATTTACCATCTTTTCTGCTCTGGCCATTTCCAGTCAAGCTATGCAAGTAGGCAGAGGTAGAAGAATGTGAATGTTTTTGTTAATGAATAAAAAATAATTAGTAATTCCCTTTTCTGTAAAAAAAACTGGTCTAGCTCTCTTCTGTGCTTGAGTTTTCAATCATTAGTTACTTACTGAAGCACCAGTCCTCTCCATCAATCTGTCAAAGATGTAGCTTGCACTGGTCAGGGAGGAAACATTGCCAGTGCAATTGGAGATGCAGCAAATCATCATCGCATGCCCTCAGCAGCCTTTGTTAGCAATGTTGCTGCGGGACCAGTGTCATGTCAAAATATATCAGTCCACTATTTTAACTTCCAGCAATGTCATGTCCTAGAAGATATGGGGAATATATAAAAATGCACCCAGCCCCTAGTTTTTGCAATGAGTCCCTACATGGGAATATTTTGACAGATTTGGGGTGCATTGTTTTAGGGGCAATTTGCATTTCCATGTGGCAACAGGTTTGAATCTGCCTCCAGATATTTGTTTGCACTCTTAAAGTACTTAAGTTACACAGGTAAAAATCTGGGTATGTTAGAATAGAATTTGGCTTTGGATGTCTAACTTTAGAAAAAAGCCTAGGCATTGAAACAAAATGTCCCAGCTGAAATACTTCATGGAGGCAGTTTTGGTGGGAAAGAAATGCATTGAGTTAATTCACAGAATGAGCCCATGTGACTGTATTCAAACATCCAGTTTGCATTTGCCATGTCTTAACACATGCAGTAGCATACTAAACTCACAATAAATATATAGTCATAAACAAAATAGCAGCAATAAATGAGATTTTAAAATGATATACATTGAAAGGTGTCAAGTGGCATTGTGTTTAACAGGAAATGCTCTACTATTAAAGTCATGGGGAGTTTTGCCATTGACTTCAATGGCATTGCCATTGACTTCAGTGTGAAGGGTTGTGCCCTAAATATTCCTGAAGCACTGAGCATCGTGTTTTTACATGATGACAGCTAATCCAAATTAGCTTTTAATCCTGATCTATTAAGGGTGTTTTTACACGGACAAAGTAATCCTTGATAAAATCAGAGCTTATTATCTAGTATTCACAACCTCCTGTTTGTTCAGACAGACATTTTCATTCTAGATAACGTTAATCCTTGATAGTCTGTGTGAACAAAACCTTGCTGTTAATCAGGAATTAGAGTCTCCGGGATGAATTTCAATCCCATGGCGCTTTTTGTTCATGCTCAGTGCACTGATTTCTGGGACTGAAGAAAATTTGATTTTCTTCATTTTTCTGATTTCTGAGTTGAAGAAACTGGAAACTCATCCCTTTGTTCTGCGAGTATTTAAACTTGGCAATGCACTGCAGAACGATGACAGAGGTAATATGATCGCTCCACAGTCATGTGCCCCTATGTACTATAGAACAGGAAATGCCCAGAGAGGATGTCAGGTCTTTATGTTGGAGTCTGTGACTTTAATCAAGGATTAGTTTGATATCCAGATATCATAAACCCTAGCAATCGAAGGTTTATAAATACCGATATTTTTCCTAATCCTTGATGATCTTGGATTTGCAGTGTTCAGACAGACAGGTAACATAGTAATTAAGGCTTTAGTTCCTATTTAAATGTCCGTGTGAAGACACCCTAACTCAGGGTTATTAATCAGGAGTAACTGTTTACACAATCATTTTTAATTATGAATAAGAATTAATCCCTGATTTGCAATGTGACTGTGTTGTTCTCTTCTACTCAGATGTCTGGACACAGTCGTGTTTAATCAGAACGTCGTTATTACAATGGCTTTACAGCAACTCTTACTATGAGCCTTAAGCTCTCAACATGGCTGCTCTTCCCTCTGCCCCTCTACTCCATTATGGCTCCACCCTTTCTTCCGCTATATCATTGGTTGCTCCTACAGTCCTCTCTTAAAGGAGCCTTACCCTCACATCTCCCTCCCCACACACGCTTTTTTTCCCTTTTTTTCCCCCCAAACATACCAAACACAACCAGAAAACACAACACTTCCTAACAAGGGAGAAGAAAAGAAAAGACAAAAAAAATAATATGCAGATATTCACCCTCCCCAATTTAGTCCTGCATCATTTCAGCAGTCCTCAATCAGTCTTCGTGGTGTTTTACGCACTCTTGTGGATCTACGCAGTATCTGTTCATCCTGTGACTGACTTTGTGCCTGGCTTTCTGGCATTCGCTTCAGGTCACTCTCTCTTTGTTTATTTTGCGGTGGCACTGCAGTAATTTGTGCAGATTTCTCTGTCCCAGGTGTATCTTCCTCATAGTGTCTTTCAATGAGTTGCAGATGCTGTCTGTTTCTTCTGTATGTTCTCCCATCAGATGTTTTTACAAGATATGACCGTGGGGCTTGTTCTTTGATGACTTTAGCTTTTTGTGTCCATGCTGCACCATCATAAATGAGCACCTGGTCATTTTGCTGCAGTGGTGTCAAATCTCTGGAGCCCTTGTCATAATAAGCCTTTTGCTTTCTCTTCATACATTCTTTCTGTAAGTGTACCTCAGAATGTCCATCTCGTTCCCTCTCTAATAAACATGGCAACCTTGTTCGAATACGCCTTCCAAAGAGAAGCTCAGCAGGAGCTTTTCCATGCTCCAATGGTGCCACCCTATAATTCAATAGGGCTAAATATGGGTCAGTGCCTGTCTCCTGTGCTTTTTTTAAGTTTCTTGATAATTTTCACCCCATTTTCAGCAAGGCCATTCGACTGTGGTTATACTGGGCTGGATGTGATATGGCAAAACCCATAGACCTGTGCAAAGTTCTTGAATTCTTGACAGGCAAATTGAGGGCCATTATCTGTCCTAACCATGCCATGTCTGGCGAAAATAGACTTGATTTTGTCAATGACCTGAGAAGCTGTGGTACTTGTTAATAAGGCCACCTCTGGATAGTGAGAAAAACAGTCCACCAGTATCACGTACTGTTTTCCGGCATACTCATAAAGATCTATTCCCACTTTTGACCAAGTCGCTACCGGCTCTTTGAGTACCAGCATAGGTTGTTTTGGCTGACATGACCTGTACTTCTGGCACACCGAACACCCTCACACAAGTGCTTCAATCTCCCCGTTCATTTGTGGCCAAAACAAAACATCTTCCGTTTGCACTTTTCCATACCCAAGTGTCCTTCATGCAGTCTTGCCAGCATATCCCTTTGCATGCTTCTTGGAACCACAAGACTCTTTCCTTTCAGTAAGATCCCATCTAGCACTGACAGTTCTGCTTTGTAGTGATTGTACGGTGCTGAGATATGATGACCAGGCCACCCATCTGTAATAGCCCTAATAGTTTTCTGCAAGGTCTCATCATGAACAGTTGCTTCTACTATCTTTGCCCACATAGCATCAGAGACTGGATACATTTTCCTGATTAAGTTGACATTAATTATATCAGCTTTCATCTCTGACCTCTTAACTGTCCTATCATACGCTCGAGACAGGGTATCAGCAACTACAAGATCTCTACCTGGTTTGTATTTAAAGTTTAGATCATACAATTGTAATTGAAAAAAAAGCCTCTGCAGCCTAGGAGTATCATACAGTCCCTTTTTTACAATTGAAACAAGAGGCTTGTGATCTGTTTCAGCCTCAACTGGTCTGCCATAAATAAAAATATGAAATTTCTTGCATCCAAACACCAGAGCTAATGCCTCTTTTTCTATCTGTGGATAATTACATTCTGCCTGTGTCAGAGCCCTAGGTGCATAAGCTACAGGCCGCCAGTGTTCCCCATATTTATGCATCAGAACTGCCCCAATGCCCTCTTTGGAGGCATCTGTAGACAGCTTGGTCAGACATGAGCTATCATAATAATGCAGTACCGGAGCCTTTTGTATCAACTCTTTCAGGTGTTCAAATGCCGTCTGATGATAGCCCTCCTATGTCCACTGCGCATTTTTCACCAACAGTGATCTTAAATGAGTAGTACACTCAGCTAGATGAGGGATATATCTTCCCACAAAATGTATCATTCCCAGAAACTTTTGCACCCCCTCTTTGTCTGTGGGTGCCGGCATGTTTATCATTGCCTGTATTCTTGTGGGGTCTACCTGGACTCCTTGATCTGTTAACCTCTCCCCCAGGTATGTTATCTCCTGCATTCGAAATTTGCATTTCTGTTTGTTTAGCTTGAGGCCTGCAGTCCTAGCCCTTTCCAGTACTCTCTGCAGTCTCCGATCGTGTTCCTCCAGGGTCTTACCCCAGATAAGGATATCATCAATATACACTTTAGTCCCCTCTATGCCCTCAAAGATGTGCTGCACTTTCCTATAAAACACTTCAGGAGCGGATTTTAAACCAAATGGTAATCTCAAGAAACAAAATCTCCCGAACGGTGTGTTAAAAGTGCAGAGGCATGTACTGCTCTTTGTGAGAGGTACCTGCCAAAATCCACTAGAAGCATCCAATGTAGTGAAATATTTTGCCCCTGCCAGTTCACCCAAAATCTCTTCCCTAGTGGGAATTGGAAAGTGCTCCCTTTTGACATACTCATTTAACTGTTTGGGATCTAAACAGAGACGTAGAGAGCCATCTTTCTTTTCTACTATCACCAACGAGTGAACCCACTCTGTCAGCTCTTCAACCTTTTCTATAATTTGCAGTTCAACCAATGTATCCAGTTCACTTTTAAGTTTTTTTCACAATGCTAATGGAACATTTCTAGGAGCACTATTGGTCTATTTGGTGTAGTTAATTCTATATTGTATTCCATGTTGTTTTCCTATTCCCTAAAAAACATCTGGAAAATTATCTTCCCTATTACCTTTTGTTTGCTCCCCAATGGAATACATTTTTTTGATTAAACCCAACGCTTCACGTTTGAAGACCCAATATAGGTGGCTCATCATCCTCAGACACTATGACAAACCTTGATTTTTGGGTCTTGTTATCCCACTTCACTTCTAGTTCACAGGTACCAACAGCATGTATTATTCTCCCCCCATATGCTTTCAGTTTAACTTTTCTTTTGTCCCTAGAGCTGGGTGCTCTCTGTAACCCAGCTACTACCTTTTCATTAATCACATTTGTTTGTGCTCCAGTGTCCAGTTTGAAATTCAGCATACTGCCATTTGTCTCCAAAGTAATATTCCAGTCCTTTTGGGACACTGGTTTCTGTAAGACATTAATGTAGAACTCCTCCTCACTGGAGTCAGAACCTCTTTCTTCCTGCAACACTGTGTGTACCCTCTGTTGTTTTTTCTCTGCAGTCTGCTGTTGTCTGCAAACTCTAGCAAAATGTCCCATCTTTTTGCACCTGTTGCAAGTTTTCCCATAGACCCTGCATTGTTGTGGTGCATGCATGCTGCCACATTGTCTGCAGCTTTTTGCTTGCTGTTCCCTTTGTTCGACCTTAGTCTTTGGCCAGGATTCTTTCTGCGCTCTGCTGTGACTCCCTGAAGCCACAATCTTGTCCACTGACTCCGCACAGCTCTTTACCTCCACCAAATCCACTCTCTGCTGTGTGAGTTCAGCAGCTTGACATATTTCAATTGCTTTTCCCAAGGTGAGATCTTTGCTTTCTAGCAATCTGCCTCTTAGTCTGTAATCCTGCACTCCCAAAACAATTTGATCCCTTATTAAGGAGTCAGCCAATACTCCAAAATTACAGGTCTGGCTGAGCCTTCTCAGATCAGCCACAAAACTCTGAAAAGTTCCTGCTTCCTTTTGTTTTCTTGTGTGAAAAACATCTCTCTCAAAAGTCTCATTTTTACTGGGTACGCAATATTCCTCAAACTTCTTGACCACCACATCATACTTGGATTGTTCCTCAGCAGTTAGTGAAAAGGTATTAAACAGATCAGCAGCTTGTGGGCCTGCAAGGGTCAGTAAAAGGGCTACCTTTCTCTTATCTGTTTTTTCCACAGCTCCACTGGCTTCCATGAACAAATCAAACTGCTGTTTAAATCTGTTCCAGTTGTCTGCAGCACGATTGGAGAGGTCTAGCATGCATGAGATCCTCAGCTGTTCCATGCTGCTCTTTTATTTTTACTCACTTTTTCACGCTGCACAATCACTTTGCTGATCTGCACCCCACTCCTGGTACCATGTGTTGTTCTCTTCTACTCAGATGTCTGGACACAGTCGTGTTTATTAATCAGAACGTCTTTATTACAATGGCTTTACAGCAACTCTTACTATGAGGCTTAAGTTCTCAAAATGACTGCCTTTCCCTCTGCCCTTCTACTCCATTCTGGTACCACCCTTTCTTCCTCTATATCATTGGTTGCTCCTCCAGTCCTCTCTTAAAGGAGCCTTACCCTCACAGTGACCAGGTTAATCCGGATTAGGATTCACAGAGAAGACTGCAAAATCTGGTTGTGCAGCACAACCAGATTTCAGCTTCCTCTTCTGCTCTGATTTCTGGGAGTAGAGTGACAGCAACAGATACAGCAGTCACCTTCTAAAATGGAGGGGTCTTCACCTTGGTGCAGTGGATTTTAAATTTGGCGTACCAAGCAGAGACTGCTGGGAAAACTGTGGGATACCATAGAGATACAGATGGCTAGAGAGAGACATGTCTATCTGCAGCACTCTATGGCACCTGGGACTCAATCTGGATTAACTGTTCACACAATCACTAATTTGAACTGATCTTAATCTGCATTAATATAAATCCTCAGAAATTAGGTTTCCAGAACCCAGTTTAAATTCTGAATCCAGGATCATTAATTGGACTAAAGTGTTCACACGATCAACTTAATCCTCATTAAGAGCTGCTTAATTCAGATTAATGCTTGTGTAAAAACAGCCATAGAAAAGTAATCGGTGCTTTTCAGAAGGACTTGACTTTCATAAACCTCCCTCAAGACAAAGATGAGTAAGGGATAATTAGAAGCTCACCAGAGATACAGGAGCTTACATTCATACACAGGCACTAGAAGAGAGAACAAGCTTCCAGACAAATCAGATGAGGCAGTTTATTTTTATTCTCATTAAAAGTTTAAATTTGAAAAACATCAATTAAGTCAACCACACACTCGCTACCACCACTCCATAAAAAGCTAATTTCTTCCTTTAGCATGGATTCTTCTCCTGTCTTGTTACACCAAGAAAACATTAGCCTTCTAGCACAATCTCTTATGTAGCCTGCATGTAAAATAATTATTTGCTCAAAAAAAGAGAACAAGATTCAGTAGTGAAACAATACAAATTCCAAAGAAGGTCGGAGTAGAGGTTTAATTTGAACAAACAAAGGGCTGGCAACACTTCAGATTTTATTGTCAATCTTGCCATTTTAGGTATTTTTTTAAAGCCCTTAGAGTAGTGAAATTCTCACTTTGCTTTTTTTTTTATGAGTATGTTTCAAAGTATGATGATTGTGAAAAGTTTGAAAATAGAACTGCTGTATAACCTAAAGCAGGGCTATCTATCAACCCATGGGCCAAACCTGACCCAAAATGTCTCTGGAAGAGCTAAGGAAAAAAAGGCATCACCACCCACTCATGCAGCCAGGCCTTTTAGTGAGTACAGCATAAACTCCTTCCACACTAACATTGGTTTACTGATGGTCATAATAAGAGGTTGGTCATACCCTGATCGCACCCTTCCCTTTCCTCTTTCAAGAGTCTACTAACATGGGCAGTTCTAGATTCTCTTTTCATTTATCAGCAGGAGCACAATCATCAGGACAGTGTTTGGCCTCTGTTCAGGGCACAGGACAATAGAGGCCTCATTGCATCCTTTCCCTAGACACTGCTAGATACAAACTAGGCCATTGAATGGGTGTTTTTAGACAGGCTCAGAGCCTGGCCACCCCAAGTACTGCTTTGGTGGTGTACCTCCACATTCGCCTGCTTCTAGGCCCACCTGGATCCACAACAGTTGAACTGGCAGTTTTCCTGGGCTGCAGTCCATCTACACAGTCCCACCCCACCCCCATACCATAGAGTTGCAGGCATTCGCCCTACACTCTAGGCTAGTGCCCACAATTCCTTAGTGCTGAATGGGACAAGGGTTGGCCAAGTGTAGAGCTGCAGCATTAGTCCACCCAGCAGGCAGACAGCAACACCACATTTAACCATTGCCCTGGGTTTGGCCAGCCCACTCCACGTGGCATGCTCCAGTATGTTCTAGAGCACCACTAGTGGAGCAACCACAGCCTGCTGTGCTTGCACATCTGGTGGGCGTGCTTTTACATGGACTGGCCAACCCGGGGGTAAAGTGGGCTGGCACAGGCAGAAGTGGAGCCACCGTCCGTCTGTTTACACTCAGTGTAAGGAGAGGAATAATAGGATCCGTAGTGTGTGTGTTACTCTGTCTACACTTGGCTTGCTTTTGCTTTAGGAATATGTATGTACACAGTGTTCTCCAATCCACTGAGGAACAGGATTCAGTTTTTCTTACACTTAGTGGAAATGTATATGGTTACTGCAAGTATTGCTATTCTCATAGATTTGGTGAAGTCCATCCATCATCATTTATACATCATGAAGTCATTAAAACTATTCATTATATGAAAAGCTCAACACACTGAAGCTGAATGCAACCAAATTTTAATTGAAGATTAAAGAGGAACTTACTAATGTACTGAAAATAGCATCCAGACTTCAGACATCAATATTTTGGTTTAGAATTGATTTGTCCTAGTGTTACAATCCTAGCCCTTACGGCCTGATGGCTAAAGGAAGCCTCTCAACAAGCTGCAAATCAGTTGCAGGAAATGGCTGGCCCCCTGGTGGAGTGGAGAATTGTCCTCCTTCAGTAGACTGGCCCTGATTGGCTAGATCAAATGTTGGAGTTTGGGCACCAAAAGGACGGGCAGAGCTGGTGAACAGTTAGCAGTTGGGACTGAGCCAGGCTGTGGATTTGGGATCTAGCAGCAACACAGAAAAATACCTGCAAAAATAAAGTTGACGTTTGTTTCATCTTTAAGCAGCCTCTTGCTCCGGATTCCTCATCTGTCATTCATATTACACTAGGATAAAAGAGATTAAGAGGAAACTGCAGCATGTGTCTCCATGGCTTTAGGGGGAAGGGGGAATGAAGAAAGAGCTTTAGTGGGGGGAAGCAGTCTAGCAACTGAAATTGAGACAATGCAGTACAATTATTAATGCACGCTGCAATTTACAGGAGGGTATAAAGAATAATAACCCCAAACCTCAAGTAGGGAAGCAATGTCAAACATCACTCTGGACTGCAAGACATTACCAGATTGTGCAGAATACTGTATTAGTTCTCCTTTATAAAAAGTCTTGGAAAATTATTTTTTTTACCAAGATAATGATGTGGCCATTTATGTACAGAAAACCTAAAAAGGTGTCTCAGGCCACTTGCACATGAGTCAGGAGGTGGGGGAGACTTCTGCAAGCAGAGATCATGGCAGGGGGCATCACGGCAAGCTCCGCGTGTGTGCAGGGTGCTTTAGCCCATTTCCGGCACGATGTCCCTTGTGGACGACAGGACTGGATTTTGAAGCCACACACACACACACACACACACACACACACACACACACACACACACAAGCGGAGTTTCCTGTGATGGTTCCTGCTGTGATCTTGGCTCCCGGAAGACCCTCTAGGGATGTGCAAACACCAGGGGGTTTGGTGTTTGGCCCGTTTGGGGTTCGGCCCCCCTGAAACCATTCGGGTTCTGGCTGTTCGGCCCAAACGAGTTCAGGGGGGCCAAACCCATTTGGGTGGGACCCGGTTTTCCCTACCCCCTAACCCCTCCAGGCTGCACAGGTGGAAGGGGTGCTGGGGCTCACCTCCCTTCCACCCTGCCCAGCCTGGGAAATTTAAAAAAAAACATTTTAAACCCCACCCACCCCAGGGATCGCCCTACCTGGTAGTGCCGGGGCTCTGGCCCCGGGTCCGGCAGTCGTGGCAGCAGTGGCAGCAGCACTCTGGAGCACTTCAGGCCGCTACTAGGCCTTCTGGTTTGACCCTTCTGGGTCAAACCAGAAGGCCTAGTAGCAGCCTGGAGCACTCCGGAGCGCCGCCACTGGTGAACCCACTGCCGCTGCTGTTGCCACTGCCGGACCCAGGACCAGAGCCCCAGCACCACCAGGTAGGTTGATCCCTGGGGTGGGGGTGTTAAAAAAAACAACTCCCAGGTTGGGCGGGGGGGGAGATGAGCCCTGGTTCCCCTTCCACCCGCACAGCCTGGAGGGGGTAGGGGGTAGGGAAAACTGGGTTCCTCCCTGTCCCCCACCCCCTGCCCGAATGGGTTCAGAACCTGAACTTTGTCCGGCTGGTTCAGGCAGGGGGCAGTTCGGATTCGGGGTGTTTGCGAATGGTCCAAACCCCTCGAGTTCGGGCCGAACCCCGAACTCCCGAACCGCGTTCGCACATCCCTAAGACCCTCCTAACTCCATGTGCAAGTGGTCTTAGATATGAACCCAACTATTAATCTAATTGGACCATCAGCTCCAAAGACTACTAATGATGACACTTAAGTGTCAACATTTACTACTTCCCTTCTGATCATTTTGCCAAATAGCACGGGAAGGGAATGGGAGTGAAACCTGGGAACTGAAAAGTCAGTTTCCAGCCCTCTTGCCTGCAGAGATAACCTTCCAAATGTGGTTATATATAACAGTCAGTGCTAATAATAATTTGCATTTTTATAGGCTCACATGTTCAGTGCCTCTAGGAAGCCCTGAGGCACTTTGTGTATGTGTGACTGAGTGACAGCTTTTGAATGGTGTTGGGAGAGGAAAACAGTGGGCTGTGCATTTCACAAGCACAGCAGCTAGTCCCTCTAGCCAGTACTCAAATGGAGTCTAATCGAATAAACAATGAATACGATACTGAACTTGATGTTGCATGATGTCCCTGATTTTCGTTATAAAACCTACCCAGTCCATCTGAATAGTTCAGTCTTTCCTCCTTGATGGCATTTTAATGTTTCCAACTCCAGTGTCTTGATGCTATGTAAACAATGGTAACATCTCAATTTAACTTTGAAGGACTCTAATCTCCACCATTTATGCTACTTTTATTCTGTTCGTCTGCTTGGTCTCCATGAATAACGATGAGCGGGGTACCCATGAAATTCCATTAACAGAAAGACATTGATAACAGCTTGAGACAGTCCCCTTTCAACACAGTGGCCCCATACTCCCCTGGCCTTATCCATGTCCAGTTGCAAACTACAGCCCACCCCCATACTGACTGCAGACACTCATCACTGTAAACTGTTGATTGTGACATCAGAAACGACTGAAACAATCACCATTCTTCCTCTCCCAGCTCATTTGCATACATGGAATCTATTGGCTGGAAGGCTTTTTCTAGTAGCTTCACACATACATCTGTACACAGAGACATAAAAACACTTTATTCATATTATGATGCTTATCTCTGTATTTTTTATTTTGCACAGTAATGCAGATTTGAAGTTGGCAGATTGTACTGTACACACTTTTTGTTGATTGTGCACATCACCAGGGCTATTCTTGAGACAGCACCAAAACTACAGAAGGGAACAGAGATTCCTTTCAATCATCTTAATTTTGTTTGTGTTCAGAGTCCTGATGCTGTAATAAGAAAGCCTCTGCCTGCTTTGTGTGGACCTTTCACAGTATTTTAGCCTATGACAAACATTCAGCCCTTTGTTCTCATACCAAACCTGCATATTCATTGCTAAGCCTAAGTACTTTATATAAAAGGCTTAGTTATAAATAGATTTAGGTCTGAACCATTGCTCACTGAGATACCACTTGCATTTGTTCTTCATTCTTGCATGGAGCTTTATCAACACAGTCAGAGAGCTGCCATGTGATTTACAGCCCGCCTACAATCTGATTTCATTTGCACAACCTCCATGATGCCCACTGGCTGCTTCCAGATATATTTATCAGTATATGTTTAGCAAACTGCTGGCTCCAATACCTCCTACATTTGCTTTGTGTTTTCTTATTAGTAAGTGATTGATGCGGTTCACTGATGTGAAACATCAGCTGCATTTGGCCAACTATTTTGTGACCCAGACGCTCAGGCTGCACTCACACAAGATGCTAAGTCTGCAAAAATACACACACACACCCCACACTTTTAAAAAAATCACGAGAAAAGGTTAGTTTTCAGGATGCAGCAGGTATACATTTGCATTTAAGCCCAAAAATTTTTAACTTGGAAACCAAGGTTTAAGAACTGTGCTTATTTCGTCATGCACATTTTTTGTAATTTGTGAAGCAATTAATCCTGCTGTCAATCTGCCTGCATCATAGACCATTTTCAGATGGACCCACCTCCCGGCCAGGTCCATATACACCAAGTGTAGCACCAGCGCACTTCCAGTGAATGGGGGGGGTGGGCGTTCGCATGGCAGGGTATGAGTGTGCTCCTGCAGCCACGCACCGCCCACCCACGCCCCTGTACGAAACAAATGAGACACCCCAGGTTGTTCTGTGTCGGGGCATGGGTGGGTGGATGCATGAGTTGCAGGAGCGCACCTCCACCCATGCCACCTTCGAACAGGAACCCGGATGCATAGAGGATGGGTGAACCCACGTGGGTGTGTCCCGTCTAAGAACAGCCATGGAGTCTTGTATTTGGGGGACATTGCAGTACCAGCTTCATTCGGCTTGCAGGAAAACACCAAGGTTGGGGCATTGGAATTCTGAAGAGGTACCTAGTTATTGCAAGAGTGGTTGGGTGAGGTTTTCCCATTGCAGGACGAACTCTGCTGCATCAAGTGGTACAGCTTCAGTACTGCAATCTAGAGTTCTACACATGAACTTAATCTCTGCCGAAGGAAATAGAGGTGATTTCCCTCTCACAGGATGAATTCCCCCCACTGCCTGCCTGGTTGAATAAATGCATTACTGAAAAACAAACACCCCCACAGTATCATGGGATGCCTAGCAGCAGCAGCAGCAGCAGTATCGGCAGTAACATTTGAAGCAGGGGAGGAAATGTGGAAACAGTTAAAATGCATGATTACAAATTTGTGCAAAATATAGCAGAGGTGGGAGAAGAGATTCATGTGAATGTAACATTGGTATTACATAAGGAAGCACAACTTAATGATACAGGTGATCCCAAATCCCATAATTTTTGGTTCTCTTATATTCAGCCTGGTCTTGTAAGGCAAAGGTCAGCTCCTGCAAGGTTACACCATCCTGTACCACTAGGGTCAATTTCTCCATGAAAAAGCAAGAGTATTCAATTAATTAATAGTTGTCAGTGCTCCCATTGCATAGGAAACGGATAAACAATAGCAACAAAATGGCATTACCTGTGCTTACAGATGGACTATCCTCATTTGGTTTGCATTGTTTGTAGCCATAGGCAGCAGAATTTATTGGACAGGTTTAATATACATGGAACATTTTAGATTAGATACACTTTTTAAAGCTCTTTTCCACCCCTGACCTCTCTTGTGCAGGTACTCACTCCCGGGATGCTTTCCTTCCTCTCTGGTTTCTTTCTTAAATGGAAGCAAAGTGATTAGAATGATATCTTTTATTGGACCAACTCCTGTTGGTGGAAATAAGCAAGCGTTTGGCCCACAGCAGCCACACAATCCCTCTGGGTTTTGACACAATCTGTCAAGGGGTTGGGGGCTTTTATTATTTGTGGTTTTTTTTTAAAAAAACACATTAAGTATTTATTCAAAGATGTCTGTATTTGTGAAAGGTTCTATGACTGGATTCAGAGACGGAAGGCCATGTTTGACAGAAAAGGCAGATGTCAAACTCCCCCCAAAAGAAATATATCTTTTTTTGTGTGCCAGATTTAATGAACCTCCCACACGAGCTCTGGAGGGAAGACGCAGTGGTCTCCCTTTTTATCAGAGAATGTGTCCTTTTGATAATTTAGAGGTTGAATCTGCTGAGCATATTTTATTTCACTGCAATCTTTATGATAGCCCAAGAACTGAATTTCTGTCTGGTTTTTAGATAGCTTGCCTGGTAGAACGTCCTCTGAACTATTGATTTGGTTTCTATCAGATTTCAAGTCGGCCGTTACACAAGCTGTTATGTCTTTTTTGTTGTCAGCATTTCATTCTAGGAAGAAGTTTTTAAATTTTCAAAGTGACTAATCTCTCATGATTTGGGAGTTTTCTTTATGGTTTTTAAACGACTGGTAGCAGTGTTTTTTTATTTTATAAATATGTGATTGTGTTTTTGTATACCTTTAATATTGTTTGTGTATTATAATGACCCCTTTTCTGCTATAGCCATTGGCTACGGATAATAAACTAAAACTAAACTCCCCCTGCCATTGTGTTCCATGCAAGAGAGGAGAGCAGAAAAACTCAGAGTAAAAAGTTGCAGCCAAGATTCAAAAAAAGGTCTGTCACGGCGAAACATAGGGTCAGACACATGTGATACTGGCCTACATGTAGACTACAAGGCTAGTAAATATGTAAAGCAAAAGGTACAACATGTATGTAATGTTACAGTTGAGAACTGTAAACCCCAAATCAGGACTGTGACACTGACGAAACTCCAGGAAATGCAAAGAGATGAAAAAGAATGTGTATTGGGAACCCAGACCAGACAGAACCCTGTGGAGATGCAAATCGACCTTCGGGTTTGCCTGGGTTGCCTATGTGACGAACCTCAGGTTTCTCCAAGGTGGGAAAGCCGAAACAAAGAGACCATGAAAGGTACTTAAGTGAGGGCCATTAAGCCATCTCTCTCTTGCTTGGTCAGAGCCATCTTGAGCACTCTCATCTGCATCCTGGATCCTGCCAGCCAGCAAGGCTGGAAACTATGGACTGAGACCAGGACTTTGCTTTCTAGCAACTCTAAGACTGAGACCCAGTCACTTACATCAAGGACTGAGACAAACCTAAATGGACTTTAGTAGGGTAAGATTCTTATCTAGAAACTCAACCAGTATAGATATAGGAATGCATTATATTTACCTTTGATTTCTCGTACCACTCTGTATCAACAATCTTGCTTATGTAAATCAATAAACTTACTTCTTATCTTTATGAAGAAGTGTCTCTGTCTAACATTGGAACACAAGTGAGCAATGAGAGTTCTCAAGCTCTTGCGAACCCAGAGAGAAAGGGTCTGTAAACAGGAAGGATTGGGCCTTGGGTGACAAAGGGGTTGTCCCTGCGGCAGGCTTGAATTGGCCAGAGAGAAAAACTGATTCAAGTGGGCTTTATGCGAGGGAAACTGAGTCACTGAAACCCGGTAAAGTGGGGGTGCGGACCTCCAACCCGTGACAAGGTCTTAACCAGGATTTTAGCAAGAGCAAACAGAGAGAGGCAGATGTTTAAAAGGGGAGAAGCAATGAAATTCAGGGTGAGTCCGGATGTTAAGAACAGAGTGTCACGAAAGAACGTAAGGCCACACAGGAGAAACTGGGCTATAAGTCTAGCAAATATGTAAAACTCAAACTTACACACGTATGTAATGTTAAAGATAACAACTGGAAACTCAGTTCATGTAATCATGTAAGGTAAAACTGAGAACCCAAAACTCCAGGAAATGGAAAGAGATAAAGAATGTAGATTCACTACAGAGAGCCAGACAGAAACCAATTTATTTGCAAATGGATCTTCCTGTTTACCTCTCTGCGGACGTGACAAACACCAGGTTTCCCTGAGCGGGAAGAACTAACAAAGGACTTTGGAAAAACTATTTAAGTCAGGAGCCAAGAAAAAGAGTAAGCCATCTTCTGCTATCCCTTGGAGAGAACTCATCTGCATCATGCATGCCAGCGAGAAGACTGCTGGAACTATGGACTGAGAGGAAAGACTTTGCTTTCTACCAACTAAGAGATCAGTGCCCAGTCATTCTACATCACTGACTGAGAATGTACTTTCTGTAGGGTAAGACCTTATATAGGGAATTACCCAGTATAGAATAGGAATGTGTTATGTTACTTTTCATTTCTTTAGCCACTCTATATCAACTGTTCTAGCTTATGTAATCAATAAACTTTCTTCTTATCTTTATGAAGAAGTGTCTGTGGTCTAACATTGGGAACACAAGTGAGCGCCTTCAGTTTTCAAGCTCTTGCGAACCCAGAAAAGAGTTTGTGAATGGGAAGCTTTCTGGGAGTTGGGGGTGGCAAAAGGATTCTCCCCTTTGCAGGACTGGACCAGCCAGAGAGAGAACTGGTTCAGGTGGGCTGCAAGTGAGGGAAATTGAGTCACCCAACCCAGGAAAGTGGGATGTTGGACCCTCAAACCCGTGACAGTGGCACCCAAGGGTTACGCTCAGACTTGTGTACCAATGTGTAGAAAGTAGAGGAGGATAGCCAAGCGAGTGGAATCTGAGGGGAGTAAATCCCATATCTACAGAGAGTGAGATTGCCAGTGCCGTCTGGAACTCAGCTCGGAGAGTGGAATAAGCAGATCTTTGAACAGAGTGTGCTGTGTTTGTTGTTTTCGTTTCGAGTCAGGAACAGTGATCAAAATAGGGCTCCCAAACACTTTCACCACCTGAGAAGGTCAGAGCTGAGCAGGGAAGTCCGAAAGAGAGGTCAGAGGATGGCTCTGTAGTTGTGACTTTGTATGAAAAGACATTATCTGCTAGAATAGAGAAAAAGAGGAGACAGTTTTTAGGAGGAAATAAAAGTTACACTTTTTAGAGTTTTAACGTGAGAAGACAGGACAACATCTAGGAGTAGATATTGGACAGGAAAGGATTCTCTCCTAACTGCAATGTATTGGCCTAAACCAGGACCAAGGAAACCCAGAGGTGACTTACTGTTAGTCCCCTGAGCCATGTATTCGCCCTGCAGAAATGTGCATGTAACCCATGCGTAACCCTGTTACGGGGCCTGTGGTGCATGTGCAAACTGCACAAACACTACGCGGAACCCACATGCACATATGCACACATGTGCGTGCACACATAAGCCACATGTGCAAGGATTCTGGATTGCACCGATAGACCTGTACCTTCCCTTATTCTAATGCTGCTTGACTTTTTGGTTGCATTTAGATACTATTTGTTATTTTTAAAGGGCTTGATTTCTTTCTCTGTAAAATTCTTTTTGCTCCATCTCCCCAGTATTTGCACACTCTTGCCTAGCTCATTTTTAATCTCTTTTAATTTTTATTCCTTTTGTTGGTTTTGATTTCTCGTGCTACAGATAGAAAGAAACATGTTCATATAGCTCTCCTTCCTCTCCTTTTTCTTAAGCAAAGCAGCTTAACAGGAATAGCAAATTTGATTCAATACAAATAAAATCCTTTGATCATCATAAATCACTCAAAAAGTACTGTGCAATTTATCCTTTACTTATTTGTTTTTAAAATTTGATAACCCGCCCCTCCTGCCTTGGCAGTCCAGGGTCAGCATACAATATAAAAATACAAAGTATCGATATCAATATAAATACAAATAAAACAAAAGAACGTTAGAGGTGTTTATGAGAACAACAAAAAAGGGTTGATTTGATACCTAGCTAAACTAGCTAAAAGATGAGATATACAATTCCAATTTGTCGTTGCTCTTTTCAAAGTTTTACTCAGTAGGGTAAAAACAAGTATGCAGGCGGTGGGGCAGCTCTCTGGCCCAGGGTGGAAAACTGCGGCCACCACTCTGCAAGTCAGTGAGCAGCATGAAACATGCCTGCCACTGGGAGAGCCGTCCCACCACCTGCACAACCCAGGTGAGGAGGAAAATAACAGATATGCAAGCAGGCTGTCCCACTCCCAGTGCCCCTCCCCCTGCCATGACATAACATATAGCCATGGCAACCCCCATCCCGTGCTAGGGACAGGCGGGACTGAAAGCATACATACGGGTATGTATGGCAGCCTTTGTCCCAGGATGCGCCTTGGGGATTATCCCGAGGACACATCCCGGACCAGCTGCCTACCTGTCCCGGGGCAGAAGCAGCCCCACATCTGGCAGTCTGTGAACACATGCATCAGTGGGTCCCCCTGGCCACAGCAAGCCAGTGTCACGCCTGTTGATAGAGCCTACCAATTGCTATCATTTCAGGAACAAAAAATTTCCATGCATAGGAAAACCAGTCACATGGAAAGGGTTCCTTAAACTGTCATTACTTGTAGGACAGAGCTTGTAAACATGGTAGGCGCATTCTGTCTTGTACTTGGATGTCCCAAAGCAATGGAGGTTTTTACACACACGTCTCCTGCATGTTTGTTGTTACATCCTGAACTTTCTCTGTGTCTAAATCACTCACCCAGATCTTAAACATCTGACTCTTTGAACTTCTGCATCAAACGTCTCCCAGAACCTTTGTGTGTAAAAAGTTCTCCTGGTAAATTGCTTTGCTCCAGGCAGCTGTGGTCACTTGGTTTCCATGGCAGCCCCTCACATCTACAGCTGCGGCTACTTTAGGCTGCCTCAGAGCAATGTTTGTGTGAAGAATGCATCCAGGAACTTACTTGTGGACTTGTAAACCCAGAAGATTAAAAGACCAGCACTTTAAGGTGTGTGTAAAAATGCCCATTTTTGCAAATACCACTGGTGATCCATGGAACACTCCTGGTGGTTGACAGAGAGCCCTTTTCAGTCCTTGGTTCTTCAATGAAGTTACTGTAAGCTCCAGATTCACATTTTCTACTGCCCCCATACTCTTAGAAAATGAGTTCCAAATCAATTTTCTACCTTAGATATGAGAGGAAGATTGTTTGTGACTGTAAATCTAAAATCTATGTTTTTGGCAGTGCAACAAAAGGTGATTTCAGACGTTCCGTGGTCCCGATTCACCACAGTGGATTCCCGGCAGGGGTGAACCGAACAACCACCCCCCGTGGTAAAAAAAAGCCCTGAACAGACGTGACGGGACCGGGACTACGGCAGGGAATCGGGCTGCCAGATCACAGCCCAGGGCAGTGCAACAGACGTTTTGCCGATCCCAGGCCGGGCCGTGGTCAAAGCACCCGGAAGGCGCTGGGGCGGCTCATCCCGGCTGCTGCTGTATGCCCTTTAAATCTCCCTCCCCGGCCTGTGTTGTTGCTCGTTGCCTGGCAGCAACGCTGTGTGCTTTGTCCCTGGCTGGGAATCATTTCCTTTGATTCTGGCCGGTGGTTTCCATCCAGATGTTACTTTTTGTTGGTTCCCGTCGGGAATCTCTTTGACCACGCTTTCGGAGATGGTCCAGGGGGGAGCTCCGGAAGCATGGTTGATTTTGACCCCATGTGGGTATTGACCATGGTGAACATCTGGTGGTCGGGAAACAGATGTTCAGGGCACTTTGGCCCTGCCACGGGATTGACCGTGGTTCACTGTGGTTGAGCGTGATCTCGTAACGTCTGAAAATACCCAAAGAGAGCAGTAGCTCTGACTTGTATCTGCACAACCAATCATTGGTTACGCTCATGTGACATAGCATACTCCACCAGTGTTGATTATAAGCCTAGGCAAAACTTGTCCCCAATACTAAAGATCTCTTCCAAGTATTGTTCCAACAGTGAAATATAGGCACTTTCAATGGGGCCCAGAGGGGAGGATTCACAGCAAAAGAGAGATTTTCATCCTACAGCTGCTGCTGAAGAAAGTCAGGGAAAGAGAAAGAGTGACTTAGATGACTAAGAGATACTGTTTTTATATACTAACAAATGGAGGTCATTTTATCTCTTTTTGAAATGAAAGCACCTCCTACCCAATGAGTGTGTCATTCTGAAAAACAGAGGAACTACAGTAGCCAGGTTATAGAAAGCTTACACAAGGGGTCCCGTGCCTTTCAGAGTACTACAGAGCCTCTGTATAGGCTTTATTTCTACTTGTACATAATGGGCAGAAGGAATTCAGGGATGGATCTGCAACCAAACTGATCCTCTGGCCAGCTTTGTTCACCTCTACCACCATCACACCTATAGCAACTGCAAAGAAGACTGTAAAAGGCAGTGGAGCAAAGCAGGAGACACAACCCAGTGATGGGATTACATTGTCCTGATTCCTGTGCCATTCTCTTGTGCAAATCCTGACAGAGGTGAGGCTTGGAGCCGCAATAAATAGTTCAGTTATGCTGCAGTTTTGGTGCAGTTTTGTGCATGACAGTATTGTACCTAAAGTAGGTCACGCTGCCTGCCGGGTTTCTCTTTCACGTATTACATTGGCTTCAATTTTGAATGCTAAGAGAAAAAAACAGCACAAGAATTTGGGAAGTATGCTCATGAATGGTATTCAGGGAACATATATAAAGAAGGAACTAGGTAATCACATGTGACTAAGGATTACTGTATGCAAGAGCAGTCAGTAAGTATGCATACAGATAGTACACATTTTTTTCAAATGCAAACTAAGTACACGTACCTTTGAAAACTCAGCCTTTACTATTAAAGGCAATTTGATTTCACGAAGTTTAGTTTGTTCTAGCAAATCCCATTTTTGTGCATTTTCCAAATAGCAAGAAAGATTCCCATATGTCCCAGAATGAACTGTGGATTTCCATTTTCTCACTGGAGGCAATTGCCAGTGCTGCAGTAATAGCTCTTGAAAGCAAAGAATCCTTTACTTCTCTGGAAGAAACTTCAAAATAGGCTTTGAATGTTGTCTGAAACTGATGGGGAAAGTATTGATATGGAAACTGACATGGAGGGCCAGATTTTCAAATGAGTTGCAAACCCTGCCTTTAATTTATGCACGCAAGTTTGTGAACACACATTTCTTCCTTTAAAATTGCTTACTTATGGTGAGACCTTCAAAAGTAAGTTAGGTCTGTTGACTGTCAGTGGCACTTGTACATTTGAGGCCATGCTCGCACAAACCAGGAATTTTGTGTCAACAATGGTGTCGACCGCTGCCTGGGCAAATCATTTGTATTTAAGTGCATCCCTCAGAGTGGAAACAGGATTTTCTATTTCTGTGCAGCTTCAAACCAGAAGATGAAGAGGTAAAGAATCTGTCAACTTAGTTCGTTTTTCTAGTCGTCGTCCCCCCCGTATTTGCACTTTTGCAGTATCTGTCTGGATCATTGAGATCAGGGTAACTATTTTTACTTGGGGATTTATTCTAGGCATTTGCACAATGCATGGTTGGGTATTTCTAGGGTAAAATGTCCTCCAAAATTCTCGTTACTCCAAGTGGAATAAAGTACTGCAAGAATAGAGAGAACCTGGAGCATGGGATATCATATGAACACTTGATAAAGGGCCCCACAGGAGTAAGAGTCTTTTGTGTCAATGAGTCCTAAACCACTTAAGCAAAATCCTATCCTTGCTTACCTATGCACGCATAAGTAAGAATGTGTGCAGTCAGCAAATGGTGTTTATTATGCAGACAAATGTTGCTCTGGAGCATGAAGCATAGATGATTGTGAGAGGGAAAGTGCAGTGTCAAATTTAGAGGCCATGTGGAGTTTAGGGTCAAGTTCACCAGGGTAAAGAGTAATCCCCGGGTCTTGGCTATAAGGATGGATATTTAGCTTAAGTCCACCAGGGCTAGTTGTAATTTCCATATTGGGTCATCTTATTAAATTTGTTTTTATAATTTTTCTTGTGCTTTGTAAAAATTTTTATTATTTTTGTATTGTTTCCTTGGCCATTTTATGTATTTTTAAAATTCGTGTACTTTTTTAGTTAAATAAACATGAAGAAGAAGAAAAAATTAGAGGCCATGTTGGGATTTTTGCAAGTGTACAAGTGATTTTTGGAGCATAAGTCCCTTGGTGTGGTTTGTAGTCTCAAATCATGGAGGCTGCAATCCTTGAGGCCACTTATGCCAGAGTAATCCAATTGAGACCAATGGAGCGATCAGATGTAAGTGGCTGCAGCCTTAGGTTCTTTTGAAAAATTGACCCATTTCATCAGCTAAAGGCTGTGGGAAAGCAGTAGTTTTCCTATTTTAAGAATTCTGTTCAATTCCCCAAGATTGTCTCCAAAGCCTCCTTCACCTTTATCACATCAATTACAGGATGAAGGAAAGTGCAGACCTCTGGAGGTAACAAAGCTAGAAGGTGCAGAAATCGGCATCGACAGCAGCCTGGGCAAACTGTTTGTATTTAAGTGCATCCCTCAGAGTGGAAACAGAATTTTCTATTTCTGTGCAACTTCAAACCAGGAGATGAAGAGGTAAAGAATCTGTCTTAGTTCATTTTTCTAGTTTTGTTTTGTTTTTTCATTTATATTTGCACTTTTGCAGAATCTGTCGGGATGATTTAGATCTGTGTAAAAAAACGTATGTCAGTCTCCTATGGAAAGGAGAATATTTGTTTCCACTTTCCAGGCTTGACTGGGGGAGGTCCCAGAATTCCCCCCCACCCCCACCCCTTTTCATACAAGTCCCAGGAGGACAGGATGAATATCTGCCTCTATGGTGTACACTCACTCAGGAGTTCCTGGGTCAAATAGACCCTGATTACATTCTCAAGAACAAATGTCACCAGTTATTTCCCCCTCATACTTGCAAAAATGACTCAGGGTGAAGAGAGCACCACCAAATCCTGCTTCACTAGAGCTTGTGGGAATCTTCAAAGTCCTCCCCAGACCTCACTTCAGAGCCTCAGGTATCTTTGTGGTCTGCAGGACTATGGTGAGGTGACGTAGCATCTAGACCTGGGGCCGTTGCCAGATGTAACAGTTATTACATGCACTTTGTCTGCTCATTTGATATGCCTGTGTAACCCTCTTGCTAGAAAGAGAAATAGACTGCAACTGTGCTAAGCCCTTATCTTGCTACCCACGACTTGCTAAATACAGCAATCAAGATTTACCAGGATTTTGTCTCTAAAAGGGACTTTCAAGTAAGATCTCACAAAAGCAAACTTTCACAGCAATCATATTTTTATAGTTATATTAACAATTTAATATTATTATTAAATGCAAGTATCACAATTAAGAATTAGCTTTGTGATTACGGATGCGATAAAACAAAAGTAAGAAAACAAATTTTATAACAAAACCCTAAGATTCAGTGATTGTCCTTTCCTCTCTAGAGAACCACAGACGATCGCCTGTGTCACAGTTTGGGCTCAGTTGCCTGCATGGGTGCTTGTAAACAAGCAAGGCAGGCAGAGGGGTATGGGGAGCACTTCACACGGGTGGCTCCCAGCGTGGCTACCCTGACCATGGAGGCAGCCTCCGCACATCTGGCTGGCCCCATACAGAGCACTCCCAGTTTCGGGGAAGTGCCTGTGTGGGGCCATGAGTGGCCGTTGCGTGGTTTACAGGAGTGCGCTCTTCCACACACCACCTTCACACAAGCAGTTGGACGTGTGGTCGCTGGGGGGCCATGCGTGGACTTGTCTCATTTAAAAACACCCTATGTCTGTGGGTCCTGGTTTTCTTCCAGCTAACTGGCAAATCTTATATCTTCTCCCAGGGCTGACTAGTAGTTCCAAGAACTTTTCCCTCCGTATTCTCCTTACAATTCAGCTGAAAAGCAACTGAAGATGCAGGACTCAGAAGAACAATTTGGGAATACAGATCAGAGAACTAAATGCCCTCCCACAAAAACAGAAGAATTAAAGTAATACAAGAGAATCATCTCTACACACAAAACCATATTAAAATCCTATCAAACAGGGTTTTACTTAACATAAGCCACCTCCTCCCATTTACATCCAGACTAACTTGCTGTAAGCTGGTCAGGGCCTAGTAGTGGGCTATTTCCCTCTCAGAGAACAGCTCTCCCACCCCCTTTGGCTCTGCCTGCTATCCATACTCGCCCCTTCCTCTGCCCATAACGGACACCACTAACTCCAAGCTTCTAGAACCTTCCAGGAGTAGTAATGTCTGAGCATATGGAGCCCAAAGAAACTTAACAGAGAGCATACTCCACCCCTCTTGATCAGCACTAGGCCTCTTGAAAGGATGCTACCCAGTTTGATGTATGGGTTACACCTAGGGTGGCCAGATATGCATATTTGAGGACACTTATGAGAAATACAGGTTACAGGGTTGCATTGCCCTGTAACCTGTATTTCTCATAAGTGTCCTCAAATATGCATATCTGGCCACCCTAGGTACACCTGCAAATGTTGTATGTAGGCATACGTAAGGCACAAGCCAGTGGCAAAACATGTAGAGGATTGTTTACAGATGTAACAACCTGCAGCATGTTTGCCACCTGAACCAGTGGCAACTACACTTACCATACCTTCCCTTTAAAAGAAGATGCTTATTAAAAATACATTTCGCAGGCCTGCACTGGAACCAGTACAGTCTTGCACCATGTATTTTTCATAAGCATCCTCTTTTAAAGGGGAGGTATGGTAACCCTAAGTGGCACACTTTGGGTGATTTCAGACGTGTCGGCCTCCTGTCTTGACACGGCACATGGTCAACTCTTCATCCCCCTCTGCAATCAGGCCAACCAGTCAACAGACGTGCCAGCTGATTCTGGAGGGAGATCGGGGGAGGGGGCGGGGCCACGCGACGCAACATGCGGCCGCACAGCCCCCCCCCGGCACTCCCCCAGCCGCCCATCCTCCACGAGACGGACGGGCACAGCGGCCAATCCAGCTGCTGCGCCCCATTCCATCCCGGGGTCTGGGCCACGGCCCAGAATTGGCTGCGGTAACAGACATTACCATCCGCTGATTCTGGGCCATGGTCCAGCTAACCACGCTTCCAGACCTCCGGGCGGCCGGAGGTCTGAAAGCGTGGTCAAAGAGATTCCCGCCGGGGGTAAACATCTGGTGGGAATCTCTTTTGGGCCCAACAGACGTTATGGTACCGCGGCCACCACGGGGGGTTCACTGTGATTGACCGTGGCATCGTAACATCTGAAATTACCCTTTATCTCTGGTGACACCATGAGTGACTCTAGCTTTTCTGAGATAAAAGGCAGTTGCATATGTGTTTTATCTTCTGTTCCAAGACCACCAATGATCTAAAGCTGTTCGAAACCCTGCAATGTGTGTAATTGTGTATTAAGCAATACTTGTGAGTTACTTCACTTCAGGTCAGTCTTAATATCCATTAGCAGAGCAAGCAAGCCACGTTAAAAACATCTTTTTGTTTTGTTTTTCCCCCTGCATTTTCAGATACATAAAGGCAAGAGGCACCATCTGTTATTTGATTAGCTCTGCCTCATCCCTCCATGTATTTATCTACTTAAATGGTCCCTATCATCACACAGTTTCTGAGATCCTTCAAGTATTTAAAGAAGCCAAAATAACAACAGTACTCAATGCTGCCGGTGTAGCTGAATGGGCCTGGGAGACTAGGGTTCAAATTCCACTTTAGCCACAAACTCAATGGGTGGTGGCCTTGGGCAAGTCATTATCTCTCAGCCTCCATTCCCCATCTGTAAAATGGGTATAATATCTACCTCATATGGCTATTGTGAATGTGAAGTAGATAAGGACTGTAAGACACTTTGAAAACTGAAAGCGTATATAAATGATTAATAATAATAATGTTGTCATATCAAATAATTGCACAATTTGGAACCTTAGCCCAACAAGTCAGATTTTTTGTTTTATAACACCCAACTTATTATAGACTGAAAAGTTTTCCTATAACTCTACAAAGTACTGTCCAAAGGTGCTCGTAGGTTCTAATCCTTAGAGTCACATAATTATGGTATATTTTCATTCAGCACAAACTGAATTAATTTCTTTTGCTAAGTAGCAATGCCCAAGTGGTAAATAATGTTTTAATCCAATCTGTACATTTCGAAGCTTGAGGCCTGCCCTAAATAGTGTACATTACTTTGAAAGGTGCCTTTTTATTGAGATCTAAGAGACCCTATAAAGTTCATTTATTTATTTCTCCCAAGAAGAGCCACTCTCATTTTTTTTTGTCATTTCCTAGGTGGCTGGAGGCTATGGAGAAAGCTGTGCATCCTGTTCACCAGGTAATATTTTATTAGTTGAGAGGCAGTCTGATCTAGTGGACTGAGCATGGGACTGGGAAGTAGAAAGTTCTGAATTCTTCTCCTGTCTCTGCTGCTACTTGCACCATTTTGGGCCTTAGGCAAATCGATTAACCTTCATTTCCCCATGTGTAAAATGGGGGTAGTAATATTTTTGCCCAGATAAACTGAGTACCATTTTCTCAGCCCTTTGAAGTTCAACAACAACCCATAAGTGTTTAGGAACTAAATTCTTCCCTCATGACAGCTGCATGTGAATAATTGAGGGCACAATTTGTTCCTTACTGCTAATAATCATTCATTTCACTAGGTTATTCTGGAGAACCAGAGAAGGGGGTATAAGGTAGGGGTGTGCATCTTGTTTTCATTATTACAATAATGATAACAAAAATTGTCATTTTCATTATTGTTATTACAATAGCAAAACTACAAATAATAACACAAATAGTAATGAAAATGAATTTTTGTTTTTGAAATAAAGGGGAAAAACAAAAACCTATTTCCAGCTATACTTTTTTTTATTCTTCTTCAATTCTGATGAAACGTGGGGAGATTGTACCCCCAACAGAGGGCACTACGTGTACCAAATCTCAAAATTATTAAACAAAGGGAACCGATCTTAGAAGCAATTGAATGTTGTGATTTTAAGAAAAGCTCCATACACATTCATGGCTACAACTTCCTTATCTTCCATCCAGTTTGCATGAAACCATGTGGCTTATCCATGTGGTTATTTACCATGGGAATAATTTACTCTAAGGTAACTGTTTATGTGACCACTTTCATGAGATATCAATGGTGGGAGGTAATACGATCCTCACACATGGGGTATTTTCAGACGTTACGAGATAACAGTGAACCCCTGAACGCCCTGAACGTCTGTTAGGCGGCTGCCAGATGTTCACCACGGTCAATTCCCACATGGGGTCAATTTTAACCACGCTTCCTGGGCTCCCCGCCGGACAATCCCCAAAAGCGTGATCAAAGAGATCCCCAGCGGGAACCAACAAAAAGTCACGTCTGGCCAGTGACCATGGCCCAGAATCCCTGGCGGGATTCCGGGCCATGGTCAGATCAGGCGCCCACCCATCTCCCCAGAGGGTGGGCCGCGGGGGAGCGTGGGGGGTGGGGCCGTGCGGCCGCAAGTTACACCACACGGCCCCACCCCCTCCCCGATTCCCCACCAGGATCAGCCGGCACGTCTGTTGGCCGTGCTGGAGTGATCCCGGCAGGGAATCTCAGGGTTGTTTCCGTGACAGGGCGAAGCCGCCCCATCACGTCTGAAAACACCCAAACGTTATTACTTCAGGTAAACTGATCCTTAGGCCATGTTCACTACACTAAAACATTTAAAATTCTGCAGCTATGGGTGAAAACAGACATGACGCTAACCACCCTTTAACCACTCTTGATAATTATTTATGCATATTGCAGGGCTGTATTGGTACCCTATGCAGCCCTGAAACATGCATAAATGACCACCAAGGGTGGTTAGTGTCATGTCTGTTTTCACCCTTTGAAAGCCAAATTTTCTGCAAGTTCACTGCGAGTGGAAAAAAATTGATAATGTTTATTTGCATAGCAGTTATGCAGATTTATTCATGCAAATTTGCTTCCTCATGCAGTTGCAACAAATTTTGTCCGTTAAAAAAAGATAACACCCAAAACCAGCTCCCTGGCTCCCAAAAATCATGATGCACTGCCCCAGAATCAAGTAAAAAACAAATAGCACAGCAGGCTAACCTCCATTGCCTCCGCCCACCCCACCCCACCCCTGGTACTGGGGGTGGCGGGTGGGAGGCCCTTGCTGTGCCCACTTAGCAAGGAGCGGGACAGCTGGGTAATGTTTTCCCGCCGCTGGGGTTGCATCGGCCCCAGAGGTGGGAAAAGAGTGTGGCGCACGCTCATGGGAAACCCGGACGGCAGCGATAGGTTGAGTCCGGGCACGTGGGCCCCACTCGGAAGTCAGGGCTCACGCCCAGTGAACTTGCCCAGCTTCTGCCCCACTTGTTGCCGGAGCTGCAACAAAACAGCACCCACCTAGCCCTCCCCCCGCACTGCGGGTCGTAACCGGTTGCCGTTCAGGAACCAGGAAAGAATTTTTGCGGGAACCCTAAATTGTCCTGAACAGGGGTCTCGTTTTTCTCCTTCCTCGCCGTGTGGGCATTCGGCTAATTGATTATACCCTAGAAAGATGGGTGGTGTTGTGCTCGTTCATCTTTGTCGCACTCTTGCAGGGGTCCAGTACAGTTAGTTAGATTAGGTAGAGTGATCATAAGTAACAGTCATCTCCTTAAGAGATGGAGAGGCCCACCTGCCGGAAGAGCAGGGTATGGCAAGCGGTCGGGCTGCCTCCCTGGGAGGGGTGTCAAGCGAGGGCGGTAGGGACAAGTATGGTCCCCCTTCTGTAGGCACCTTTATCCTTATTCGCAATCAAATGATTGGGTTCCTCTCACCTGTGGCTTGGGCTACTGAGAGGGGGAAACGTGATGTTCACGGTTGGGGTGGTTATCGAGGGTACATCAAAACGACCCCTGGTTTTGTTGGTTTACTGTTACAACGTCAAGTTCAAGTACTGGACCCGCATCGCACTAGGCGATTTGCCCCCACCCATTGGCTATTGTAATCCTGATTTGAATAAAGAGTGCGGCCATTAAAACCCAGAGCGTGTGTCCCATCTCCTTCGGTGCAGCGGCAAAAACTGGTCCTCACAGATAGCATAGCAAATCCCCACAAATCAAGTTAATCCCCCTAGCTCCTCTGGCTGACCACCTCACAGGGCCCCATGCACTTACAAACATTCCCCTTCTTCTCCCTGTCCCCCTTACCAGAGGCCATGATTGCACAAATGGTATTGGCCAGGCTCCCCCTTCCCCAGAGACAAAAGCTACAGGGAGGGAACTGGCCAGACCTCCTGCTACTCCCTTCCCAGAGGTGGTAGCTACACATAAGGGATTGTTCCCTTCTCCTGAGACAGGGGCAGTTGCTACATACAAAGGACAATCAGCAAGGAGTTTGCAAGTGGGCAATTAGCAGGTAAACACCTGCTTTCCCAGGAAAGCTGGTGTTTGCAGTAACGCAGAGCAGTCCCTGTCATTTGAATAGTTTGCTTTGGGAGAAAGCCCAGTATTTTGTATCAGTAGGCTGTAAATCACTATCTTGTCACTCTCTCTCCTTTTACTTATCATATAGACTGTAACTGTAAACACTAAACATTTAGTTGTTTGCTTATATTTATTATTATTATTATTATTATTATTATTATTTTATTTTCACCAGAATGAAAAACCATAGCAACCTATCTCTTCGTTTCAGGTTTCTTAAGAGTTTTTATTCTTTCAAAGTCTAAAAATGGAACCTGGCTGTGAACTTTTAAAAATTATAAATTTAACCCAAGAGCCTCAAAACTGCCTAACACTTCAAAGCAATCAAAAGTAAACATGACTGAGAAACCAAGCCTAAAAAGAATAAAAGCCAAACTAATTACAAGTTACATTATTATTGCAGCCTACCTGTGCTTATTTTTTATTCATTTTTCACTTTACATCTTTGGGGGGGGATTTTTTGTTTTTATTTTTCTCACATATAGATTTCACAGCACAACATATTAAACATTGCTCTCAGTTAATTGCTTTCTTCTTCCTTAATTGAACCTTGCCAAAGGAAAAAAAAATAATGTAAAGAAACATTTCTGTATTATCTGAAGCAACTCAGGAATTTTTAGGCTCAACAGAAAAATCATCCTAATACAAAGTACAGTGCTTCACTGCCTCTCAAACACAATGGTTGAACACGCTACAGCACTGGCACTATGTCATCCTAATGAGCCTAGATAAGGGGTATCTATTCCACTAATGCACCATTATTGCTGCATTGCACTCTTCTTCTACAGTAAATCCCAGCAGGTTTTCTGCTCTGCTCACTGGAAAGAATATAGCAAGTTGTATATCCTAAATTCTTTTCTCCCTCACTGGCTTGTCAAGGATGAGAAGAAGTAATACAATTGAATGAAAAAGAAAACCCCCACAGAAACGGAGCAGGATGCCACTGATACTGTGGTAGTTCTCCCTAAGGACCTCTGATGCCAATAACCTAGGCTGATGTAACATTTTAAAAAAATTAACAGATAAACAAAGCATGTTAGGTTTAGATGTGGAAGCTTGGTTCCAAATATCCTTTAGAATTAGAAGAGTGGAGAGAAATTACGTGGTTCATGGCTTAGTCCGCACTCAAGGCAAGTTAGTCCTGTTAATTGACCTTTTGTCCATTTCCTCTTGAGATAGCAACCTGTTCTGATGTTTAGGAATTATTTTACCCTTTTATTGGTCTGTTCTACAGTGTTAGCAGTGGAGGCATTAATATCTTCTTCCACACAGAGTATAAAAGGAAATGTTTGGCTTGCCAGAAAAAGAATCAACTTTCTATATGATATGGGATGGGATGGGAAACCACCAACCTCTAAAGTGCTTTCATCCAAGTCCCGGTGCTACATTCTGCTCTTGGATGTGAGGGGGAGGAGCCCTAGAACCTCTCACACAAACTGGCACTGCTGCGCCTGCTATACAAGAATCCACCCTGCCACCCACTGGTGGATGCAGAAGCCCCAGCCTCAGCCCCAATTTCTCCCCTGACAGGATTAGGGTTATCCAGTGGCACCAAACAGCTGATTTGCAGAGGCAGCACCAGCCTGCGGCCCTGCCCCCTGTCAAGCTTAACGTAGCCCTAAGGAAGGGTTGGGAAAGGAGGGGCAGGATTAGGGGCTGGTGAAGTGCCTTGGCCTGGTAGGGAGCTCCACTGGATACTCTTCAGAAGAGTACTCTTCACTGACTACTCTCTAAATATGTTCCATGCTTCTGGATTCAAGAGGTGGGACTTCCATGAAAAGCTTAAGCAAAGCACCTCTTATTTTTCAAATTAAACACTGATGGAAGCTGTATTTATCTCAAGATAGAATGTGGCCCTTGGTTCCACCACACACTAAGGCCACTTTTATACGAGGTGTTGAAAAGCGCCTCCTGAATCCCGCGTTGAGAGAAAAGCCATGCAGGGCGTGTTTACATGCTCCCCGCGCTGCTGGAAGTGACGCGCTCCCCGTTGTCACTGCGCAACGGGGAGCACGTCACTTCCGGCAGCCCGGGGAACATGTAAACACTCCCCGCATGGCTTTTCTCTCAACGCATGACTCAGGAGGCGCTTTTCAACACCTCGTATAAAAGCAGCCTAAATTTGGAAATAGTAAATAGTTAGAAAATCAAAGTTAATGAGGAGGATTGAGGTCAGGTGACTAACAAAACAGCTACCATGATTGAGGTTGGGTTTTTTGGTGCAATCAAAATTTATACACACAGACAAATAATTGCTTTAGGAATTGCCAGTGAATATATACTATAAAATAGATGCTTATCAATTATATGTCCAGATTGTTAAGCATTTTAGACTACTGTAATAATGAACAGTATGTTTCGGAAGTGGGATTTGAAGCTAATCTCTTTGCATAATAAAAGCGGACTCTTTTCTAACTTTTGATCCAGCCCTGTTTTGTATTCCATATATAGAATCACGTATGGGTCGATGTCACTATACACAACACAAGCCTTACCCCACTTGCTATCAAAAACCCAGAGTGCCTGGGTCTCCTCCACCAACTGGACAAGAACAAGGACGTTTGGGTTCAGCACTACTGCGTTCTGAAGGATGGCTGTTTGTATTTCTATGCCAGCATTCGCTCCACGCACGCTCTAGGTAGGCTTCTCTTCTTTTCTTTTCTTTTTTATGAATGCTTTATTGTTAAGATACAAGCGCCGATAAACAAAGAGGGTGATGTGTAGACCAGGGGAGAAAGCACTACAGCACGAGGAGTGGATTCCGCTCCTTCAAGCAACCACAGCCATCTTGGGAAGATTCTTGGAGTGTATCCAGACAACAGCCATTGATTCAGGGCCAGAAATTTCACCTGCTTCCTGGAGGTGGAATTAGACAGTGCCAGGGAGGGATGGAGGTGGGGATCTGTGGAACTGACAGGAAGCAGCTGATCCCAAGTTGGCTGTTACATGAAAGAACTGAATGCTTCACCACAGCTCCAGCCCTCAGTCTCCAAAAATGAGAAGGAAGGGGGCAGGAGCTGCGCCTACCACAAGTGCTGAGGGACAAGGCTGTTTTTCAACATATGTGGCAGCTACCCCCAGAGAGTTGGCAGGACTACTAGTACATGCAGCAGATGGCAGTATATATGCTAACACACTAGGGGTCTGGGCTGGATTCCAACTTCTTTCATGAATCGACAGGACTGTATTAAGTTGCAGTAATGTGGCTAGCCTGTTACATGTACAGTGCCAACGAATGTGCAGTGAGTAACATTTGATCTAATAATAATAATAAATAACCTGCGCAGGGTCATTCTTATCCATAGACAGGGAAGCCGTGTTCACTGCGTTTTTCCCCATTGCCGCCAACAGGGGGAAACGAGTAGACATGGGTCCCTGTCCATAGATTTGTAGACCCTACGTTAATAGTGAGGATGTACTAGACTGAAAGAATTCAGTTCTACTCCCAGATCTCAACCTAATCTGCAGAGCAGTCAGCTAAGAATGGGGGAAATGTTGTAAACTGAGCACAATTAATTTGGAAATCAGTGAGAAAGATAAACATAAAAACCCACACCATCTTTACAGTCATTATTCAGAGTAGAATGGCACTCTAATGTTACTTTACATAACATTTCATATATCTATTTTGGTGCAGAGATCTATTTAAATTCTCTGTCTCACCATTTCTTGGCAGAAAAAAAAGCCAATGAAATACGCCTCTGTTGTTTAGAAGACCAGAAGGAGTTAGCAGATCCACAGTTTCAAAGAGACCAAAGTGTGATATTGTTTACCCTCTCTGACTTGTACCATTTCTCTCACTAGGTGGGATTTATCTGCAGGGTTACCGCGTGAGTGAGCAGACACTTGGTTCCCGGAGATGTGTAATTGAAGTGAAACCTCCGTCGGAAGAGTTTAAAACCTTCTACCTATGTGCAGAGACTGTGAATGAAAACAAACGGTATATTCAGCTCATCTTTGCTTTCTTGCTATCAGACTCTTAGGGTGAAAACAAACATGCAGCCAGCACTCTGGCTACACAGCCAGGGGAGAGGGGGCCACCCCACCTGGATCAGGTCAGGGCACTAAACGGACGTGCGCCCAATAGGGTAGCCAGATATGCACATTTTGGAGGACACTTATGAAAAATACAGGTTACAGGGCTACAGTGAAGCCAATGCAGCCCTGCTACCTGTATTTCTTATAAGTGTGCTCTAAAATGTGCATATCTGGCCACCCTAGCGCCCAACCAGGTCAGCCTGCAAACTAGCAGGGGAAGAGAACAAATGTGCAGCTGGGTGGCCCTGGCCCCACCCCAATGCACCCCCAGAATCCCCTCCCCCCCTCACCATGGACAGCCAGTGGAGGATGGCGGCATGAACAGATGCGCTGGTCTGCCTGTGCAGCCCTTGGCCTAGTCTGTGGGCCTGGAAAGCACAGGGAGCACATCGGGGCCAGCCGCCTACCCAGGCCAGGGCATCAACAGACCCACATCTGGTAGCCTGCAAACAGAAGCACCAGCAAGTCCCTGGCCCAGGCGGGCCACAGCAGCGCCTCATTGCATCTGTTGTCACCCTTAGAGCAGTAGTTCCCAAACTTTTTGCCTGCATGACTCCACCATGGGAATTAAATGAATCCCACAAACCTAGACAGCAACAACATCATGCTTTGTTAGCAGGAGACCCCCTTTCACGTGTGACTATTGGGAGGTCGGTACCCCAATATACGCTCAATTCTTAAATTTAAGGGAATTAGCCAAATTAGTTGAACTAGGGGTCCCCACGTGCCACAAGGATCAGTCTGAGGTTTGATACATGCTAGTCAGGTTTACATACCTCCCCAAGAGTAGAGAAAGAGAGGGAGACAATCGTTGAATAAAAAAAAAGGAATGTTTATTTTAAAGGGACATCAAAGAAAATACACAATAGGATACACATACACATACATATACTAATCAACACAGCCCCGGTCTGGCTGGCAGTTTACAGGGGAAACACAAGCGGTGGCGGGGAAAACTAAAGTAATGTGGGAAGTGAGGGAGGGGGGAACACGGGGGAGACACCACACAATGAGGAGAGAGAGAGAGCGAGAAGCAAGATGGAAAGTCAGGACCAATGGTTGCCTCTCCTTGCCTTTGAAAAGGGGACAGGCGGCCTGCGGATCCAGCGAAGTTCGTGGATGGAGGGAAGGGACAGACCAAAGTCTGGGAGACCCCTTAAGACACAGACCCGCACGGAGGGACCCACACGTGTCTGCATCCAAAGCTTTTTCAATTTCAGAGGGGGAGGAAGGAGCAGTTATAGGGTTTAGGATAAAGGATTTGGGATAGGCTCAGGGACACTACAATAGGCTCATAGGGAGGACAAAAGGGATTCCAGGTGTGTGTCCAGGCACAACAAAGAAAAGATGCATACGGGGACTGAGGGGACAAAGGACACATCTGGGCATGAAAGGAGAGAGGTCTGGGTGGGTGTCCAGGTACAACAAAGGGAGAATGCATAAGGTAAACAGACGGGGGCTGAGGGGACAAAGGACACATCTGGGCATGAAAGGAGATATGTTTTCAGGTGATTTGGGGATGGAAGGGAATCATGAGGGGAGCCCTAGGCTGAAGGGCAACACCAAGGTGCATTGCCATCAATCGGGCATGGTGCTGCTCAAGCTCCCCAATGCCCACCGACCCATGTCCCACATGGCCTTGCCGATGTCTTTTTGGGAAGAATTCTGCGTCTCTGGCAACAGCTTAGTAGATCAAATATCAGCTGAAATCATGAACACATCTGCAAATGGCATGATCCCCCTTGGGGACCCAACCCACAGGGTGGGGGACTTCTATTTTAGAGCACCTCAAAACACCATGATTCAGGATTGTTTGCTGATATCTTCCATTCTGTTGCTGCCTGCTTGCTTGCACTTCTCCTTAGCTGTAGTCTTAATCAGAACATGCGAGTCATCACTTGTTATTGGCGGTACTGAAGACAGGACAAAGTTGAGCTAAGAAGCTTTGTTACTGTCAATCTCATAAGGATGTGTGGGTTATTAGACAAAATGGAAAGCCTCTGGAAGCTCAGAGAGAAGGTTTTCACAATAGGACGTTAGATTAAATGGAGAGCACAGTTTCTCCTAGTTTTGACAGATGAATTACTTCCAGCACTGGATTATTATAATACAAAATAAAATTAGAAGGGTTTTATTAAATAGGTTTCATTGAAAATTTCCCAGCCAACCCTAAAAATAAGGCTGCAAAGTAATTTTCTTAATGTGAGATTCTATATTTCTCATCCTGTTGCTTTCAGTGGGAATTTTGCCTGAGAAAGGGCTAAGCATTGTAAAATATAGCATATAGTATGGGGTTCACAATGGGTATGACAAGGGGTGTTTAACACACACATTTCTTCTGGATGTTTGCTGTTACATCATGAACTTTCAGTGTGTCTAAATCACTCACCCAGATGTTAAACATCCAGATCTTTGAACTTCCTCTGCATAGAATGTCTCCCAAAGCGTTTGTGTGTAAAAAGTTTTCCTGGTAAACTGCTTTGCTCCAGGCAGCTGTGGTCACTTGGTTTCCATGGCAGCCTGTCACATCTACAGTTGTGGTTACTTTAGGCTGCCTCAGGGCAGTGTGTGTGTGGAAAATGCATCCAGAACTTACTTGTGGGCTTATAAACCCAGAAGATTGAAAAATCCAGAACTTTAGCTTGTGTGTAAAAATGCCCCAATGTAAGACAAGCACCTCCCCATGCATTACCCACTGGTTACCCATGGCAACCAGTGGGTAATGTGTGGGGAGTTGCTTGTCTGTAAACACCCAATGTTTTGGATTCTTGGGCTCAGACATATTGCCCTTATAAACAGCTCTCTCCCTTCACAACCCATTTGGTATCAACATCGATAGTGCAATGACTGCATATATGCCACACACAAAAATTATAAAGAAATATTTCAAGAGATGTTTTTTCACAGGTTTATGTACAATATTTTTTCAGTGGCAGATAACTGATTTTCCCTTTCTTTCAGATGGATTACTGCTTTGAAAACCTCAATTAGCAAATGGCTACCTTTACATCAGGCCATTCAAGACTTCATGAACAGGCCACTGGAGGAGACAAGGATGTGAAGGGAAACCTAATATTTTATGATAGATTGAAGAGATATGCTTATTTCAAGGTGCTTTAGCAGCAAGCAGAGTTAGGCTGGGTAAATTTCATATGAATTATGTGACATGACTTTTATAAGCATTAGTCAATAAAAGCTACTTCATCTTATCTACTTTATAAGTGTTTTTCTTTCCCTTCTCTAATGCCATTTTTAGCCCATGAACTCCAGACTTACACTTAAGTATTTTTCTTGCACTTTATAAAGTGAATTTCTATTATGTAGTCAAGTCATCTCTGTTGCAGCTGTATCTAAATTCTGCACTGATTTAATATCAGTTTAGAAACCAAGATTGTTAAACGGACGTAATCCCAAGTATATATACAGTTTATACTGCCATAAAAGTGTTTAAATCATTATAGCTTCTTTAGGTAAATTCACTGAAACAAGCTATTCCAATATTAGAAACAGAGGGAATTTAAAACATAAGCTTTTAAACTGGTACTAGTCAAAACTGTATAATGATACTTGTAACTTTCTGTTGTTCTAAAATGCAGAAATCTAAATGTGAATAAGGCCACTTGCCCACATTACACCGCACAGCGATTCTCCTGACGGGGAATCTTCCAGCCGGGACACTTACGCTGAGCTCTGCATGTGGGCGCTGGGCTAAAAGTGTAATTAGCCGTGTCCAGCGGCTTTTTTTCCTACAAATCACAGGGCTCAAAATCCATCCCTGACATTTGTAGGGAAAAAAGCTGCTGGACACAGCTGATGACACTTTTAGCCCCATGCCCACGTGCAGAGCTCAACGTAAGTTTCCCAGGCAGCAGATTCCCTGCCGGGAGAATCGCTAGCTCGTGTAATGTGGGCAAGATATCAGCGTGCCCCCAAGACTGATACAGTCTGTGAAGTGAAACGGGAATAATAGAAATTTAGGGATGGAAGAGACCTCAAGTTCCATTATCCAGAAAGGAAGATAGTTAAGTTGCCAGTGTGAATTGTTACAATAGTCTGAGTAATGTAATAAGGATGTTTAGCTGTTCCATTGTCCCAGAGCTGCTCCTTTACCCTATTCTTTCATGCTGATAAACTCTTCTACAGAGCAGACTCTTGCATACAACAAACCCGCAAATGGTTTTTCAAACAAATTAACTCAGGGTGGGATGGTCAGGACTCAACTCTAGTTTTGTCATTTTGATACAAAAAATTGAAATCCACATTTTTATTACAATATACAGATAAATGGTTCCTTGTCATGTGTGCCATTATTTATGACCACTGCCATAAATAATAGGTCATGGACCAAGGTAATTGGTTAGAGACTAAGAACTGTGAACATTCCCTGAGAACTGGTTTTTATACTTTAAAATCCAAGATCTCTGGAATAAATAACCAATCATGGGAAATCATTTCAAAATTTAAACAGCCACAATAAGTTGATGATGGAGAAAATATAAGCACACCCTATTTTCCACTGAACTCCTCCTTGCTTACAGCAGTCGAGTCAGAACACTACAATATTGGACCAGTCTCTTTTTCAGCCCCACTCCAGGTTGAGGAGCTCCCACTGAAGTCTTTCTCTGAAGAAAGTGGTGTCCAATTAGACCCCTTTATTATTAAGTTACGTAATAAACAATTATTATTACTACAGTAATAGTGGCTAGGTGACATGTCACAGAGAATTGCTACAAATGTCACAGGGCAAATATGACGAAGCCTGAAAATGATTTCTCCATGGGTGAAAACAAACAAGACAGTAGCCCACGTTAGCCTGGGACTCACCTGCTCATCAGTTAGGTCCCCACCAGAAGTTCGCCCACTACAGCCTTGGGGTGGTGGCCAGCTGCTTTGGGATGCGTTGCTGCGATAAGGTCAGTGATGCAGGCTGGGCTAAGGCTCACCGAGCCCAGCTAATCCAGGCTAACTTGTGCCCTCCCATTGGTTCAGTTCTGCTCAACCTTGACACAATGTGAGAACTCAGGATCAACCCCAAAACAGAGCACTCACCCAGGCTGCCGAACAGCTGATTGATGGGAAGCCCGGAGGAACACATTCACCAGGCCTGCCAAACAGCTGATCCTGTCCCCCCAAACAGTTGTTCTGTGGACGGGGGTTACAAGTGCTCCTTCCCCCCCCCGATCAGCTGTTGGGCGGGTCAGGTGAGCACGTGCCTTTAGACCCCATGGTCAGCTGTTGAGCAGGCCAGATGAGCACACCAAGGGCGCTTTTACACGAGACAAATTTGCGCATGGTTGGTAAAGAAATGTGCGTTTTTTCATGCTCATTTAAACACATAAACCGTTTTAAATGCGCATTTGCCATGATCATGTAAAAGCCCAAACCATTTTGAATGTGGTTTTTAAATAATGCGCATTTTTTTAAAAACAGTTTTGGCACCCCCCAATTATCAAAGAGGCTCAAAACCAGTTTTTAAAAATGTGCATTATTTAAAAAACACATTCAAAACGGTTTTGACTTTTACACGATCATGGCAAATGTGCATTTAAAACGGTTTAGGTGTTTAAAAGAGCATGAAAACAATGCACATTTTTTTTACCAACCATGCGCAAATTTGTCTTGTCTAAAAGTGCCCCAAACAGCTGATTGGAGGCCCCATCGGCTATTTTGCAGCAGTTCTTCCCAGATAATTTGCCTGGGAGGTTGTGGAATCCTCATCACTGCAGGCTTTTAAAAACTGGTTAAACAAACTTTTCTTAGGGATGATGTACTGTGGATTCTGCTTAAATGACAGCAGGCTGGACCAGATAACCCTTGAGCTTCCTTCCAGTTCTGTGATGCTGTGATTTACACCAAAGATGTAGCCGTTTTGCTTTTACATTGATGAGGTTTCCAATTAGAAACAACTTTCATAACAAACTGGAAGAAACTTTGCCCCAAAAATCATATGTACAATTAAAATGTTACTATATTAAAATATTATATATATTAAACATAATAATCAGTGGAAAATATCATTTAGGAAAAGCAATAAGCCATGCCCCAACAGGCTTCAACTTCCTCTGGGTGAAAATGAGATTATTAGATCCAAGACAACCTGTTGCAGCTACCCAGCCCATGCAGAGATGCAAACCAGGAGTGGCTCCAATTCATATCTAGTGTCTAGAACACCAGCAAACAGCCTGCAAGCCAGGTTTTGCCAGCTTAGAGAGCAGTGTGGCATCCTCTCTTCCAGTGCACCACTTCTCATTTCCCAAACTGCTGACTTTGATAGTGGTGTGTGTGTGTGACAATTGGCATAACAATTGGATATCATTTGTCAAGATGGATCAAAATTTCATTTTGAATTGAAATGGTTACAAATCCAGTGCAAATTCATTATAAAGCTGTGTTTGGGGGCCATGCCTCAAACCATGTTATAGCTAAATGTACATTATAACAAGGGTGCTTTTGTACATGTAAATCTATTAGAAATGTAGTACGCTAGGAGCCATTCCTCATCCTGTGTTATAACCAAATTGATATAAAATGCATGTTATAGCAAGGTTGCACTGTATTTCTATTTTCAACCAGTTTGTAGCAACGGGCAGCTGGGGAATCGGTTTCCTGAGCCTGTTGATTTGTGTTTGCCCTTCTCAACAGGTATTTTAAGAACTTTGGAGGCTGCAGGGACCTGGGGAAGGGAAACACTGGGACAGGTGTAGCTGAAGAATGTGTTTTCTGACCAATGCCCCCTTCTGCCCTGTCCCCTGTTGATTTGGGTTTCTCCCCTCTCCTCCCGCCAAGCCCAAAACAGGTATTTTAAAGGCGCCAAAGGCTGCAGTCAGGGAGCTGCCAAAGGACAGAGCCCACAGGAGCTGTCCATTAAGCAGCTTTTCAGTGGCGTTCATTTACGACAGCAATATGTGTCATTATCCTCCACTCCTCTCTGTTATGTTTTTTTAAAAGATGGTTTAAGTATTTTATTTATTTATTTATTTTTGCATTTATATGCCAACCCCCTCCTGCACACGCAGCTCGGGGCGGCTAACACCATTTAAAAACATATAAAATTAACCCCACATTAAAATAACCCCACAATAAAAAAAACCACCCTAACCCAACCCACCCATTCCGTCTCCCTCAGAAAAGGCCCGGCGGAACAGCCGGGTCTCACATGGTCTATGAAACATATTGAATGTTTTATGTAGCAATGGGTACATGGAATGTTGAGAATTTATGCCACAACCTGCGAGGTATGGGCATGGGAGAAAACAGAGGAGTTATGTTTACCATGTAAAACTTTTCTGTTTGGCAGGCAGGGTTAGGGGATTGGGGGGTGAGGGTGGGTTTTTCTTTGAATTAAGTTTTTTAAGGGAGTTTTGTTGTATCCCTGTATTTTACATAAGCCTTAGGGTATAGACGTTTAAATAAATAAATAAGTAAATAAAATGATACCACCATCCCATGGAGGTGGGGTGGGTTGGTTGGATTTGCATGTAGGCTATAGAAGGGGAAGGGGTTAGGATTGAGAGAGCTGGATTTCTGGAGCTGTTTTATTGTACTGGGGCTAATTTGTATTTTTAATGTCTTAACAGATTCTGATGGGGGAAACAATGGATATGAAGGGAGATTTGGGGCTGGCTAGATTGGAAAACTGTATATATATTTTTACTGTGTAAACTGCCCTCAGTCCCTTTTGTAGAGAAGGAGGGCATGTAAGTCTAAAGTAATAATAATAATTTTGATTAATACTTCAATTTAAATAAGTTTGATCAGATTTTTAATTCAAAGTTGCAGCTTAATAAATTTTATTTCCATAATCGACCAGCTTTGGTCTACCTGAGGTGCGGATAGATGAGGTGTTCACCTATCTCCTAGGTCATGGATTAAAGTTTCACTTGTTCTCATGTTAGATGACTGCCTCAAGTCCACCCAGTTATGTCTGGATACCTGACACTTTGCACTGGGAAAATTCAAAGGCAGTTGGGTGTGGTTGCTCGCTGCAACACTTCCTGGGGGATACCATAGACCACAGACACTGGTGTTCCTTAACCAAACTGGCCTTGTGAACCAAAGAGGCCTAGCCGTCAGGCTCCAGAATAGACTTGGAGGCTGCATTCCACAAACCACTTACTGCAGAATAGTCCCACTAAACCCCATGGGCATTGTGGCCTAACTCGCTCATCCTCACAGGTGACTCAAAAAACCATGGTATCATTGAAGGCTATATTTAGCTGTACTAATATACTGGTTTTACTTTAATGAAAATAATCATAATATTTTTGACATGGTAACCATTTTGTTATTTTTTGCTCCAACGATTTCCCCCCCAAGTCCCCTTACAGATATCCAAACAGCATTTCCCTGAATAATGTTCCCTCTGAGCTTGGAGGTTTTTCACTCTGGCTTTTCACCTGCCTCTGGAGTTTTAATTGCATCTGAAATCTAATACTAATTGGACAATCATAGTTATAAATAGACAATATAATTTGGTGTACATACTTTTAAGGCAACTTAATTATAGGCACCTCTTGTCACTGATGTGTTGATGATGTTTTTCAGGGTGTTTGATTATCATTTTTCTCTTGAGAGCTTCCCACCCCAAAAAATAAAATCTTACCATTTCTCTCTGTGTGCAGGGGTGGTGTTTTTCTTCATCTACCTCAGTTTTAGATTTAAGTTTAATTAGAGTCAAAACACTATGATCAGTTCAAAGAGAAAACCCATCCATTTTTATTTGAAGTGCTTATTACGTGCTTATTGGGTTTGACCTTAATGGAGCTATTTTGCTAAATTAACATGCATTTAGGGTTTGTCAGGATAGACAAATGGGGCTGGATTTGTCTGTCCATATCTATCCTGGGTTTGTCAGGATGAATAAGGGTCTGGTGATGTTGTAACTCGTCTGCATACTTCTCCCAGTATCCTCCGCTGAGGATGCAGCAAGCTCCCCAGGGCTTGGGCTTTTGCCACCCTGCACTCTTTCAACCAGTGGGCCAGAAGACCACCTGGACTCACCTCGCCAACAGCAGGTTCTTTGAGTAAGCATCATTTTTTTTCATCTATTTTGTTTCTCCTTCTGCCCCCTGTCAGTGCTCCGCACGGGTAGCTCTGCATATGGCCGACAGGAGGCAAAAGAAGAAAAAACCTCCTGCGCATGCGTGGAGCTGCCCTCAGTCACTCAGTCTTATCTTCTGCCTTTGGCCGATAGGACGTGTTCTCGGCTTCGCCGATCAAAAACCTATAAAATAGAAGAAGAAGAAGAGGACGTTAAAGAAAACAAAACCTTAAAAGAAAAGGAAAATCAACAGTGCGTGCCCGAAGGAGACCAGGGCTGCAGCACAAGCGGGCTTGGGGAAAATTTAAAACACCCCTCCCCTCCTGCCTCTCCCTAGCGTTGCCGCACAAAGTGCCCGGGAACCAGGGAGCTGAGAAAGGTGGAGACGCAGCCTCAGGGTTGCCACGCAAAGTGCCTGGGAACCGAGGAACTTGAAGAAACTGAGCTCGCTCCCTCCACCTCTCCATAACCGGACAGGCGCCGCACAACGTGCCCGGCAGCCCTCAATGGCAACAGTGAGTAGAGCCCTGAGGGGCCGCATGCCTATCCCGCCAGCCCAGACAGAGAGAGAGGTGCCTTTGCAGCGCTACAATCCATTCCCCTCCTCTCCTGCTCTCCTACTCTAAGTGCCCCGGCAGCCTACGCTTTGCCCGCCGGCACAGAGGGACAAGTGGCCTCCAGTAGCACTGCAGCCCACACTTCTCCTTGCTACTGCCCCTGCTCGCATGCGTGTGTCCCTCAAGGGACAATGGAAGCAGTAACTGAGGGGGCAACAGTTCAATCAGCCCCAGTGCAGGGGGATTCCCCCGCAGACATAGCTTCCCTTGTCTCAGCCATGACACAAATCCAGCAATCCCTGGACCGGCTATGGGAACTACAGGGCAAGGGAGGCGGCAGGCCTGCCCCTCCCCCCACCGCACAACCTAAGGCGGTAAAAGCCTCAAGCAAGGCCAAGAAAACTAAAAGGCCACCAGGGGGCTCCATGGCTAGGCTACTTAGATCTCCTCACTCCTCGGCTGAGGAAAGTGGGGGGGGAATCACAGTCAAAGAGAGCGAGAGAGGCCTCTCATGCAGGCCTGGATTCAGAGTCTGACCACGAGTCAGGGCAGGAGTGGGAAGACATTGAGGACTCACCTCCACAGGAGGTGCAGGATCCCAGAGACAGAGAAAGAAAGTTCCCCCTGCCATGCAGGAGTGAATTCATGTCTCAAGTCACCAAGACTCTCAAAATAATAGAGAAACCCCTAAAAGAGGCCTCCTCTGACTCACAGGAAGAGGAGGAGCGGGAGTACCTGCCATCCTATCACGGCAAGGAAATGGGGGTGCCCTTAGATAAAGCTTTTGAGAAGCTGATATTAGGTGAATGGAAACAACCGGAAAGGAACCAAAGAATAAACAAGACCCAAACTTCCCTTTATTCGCTATCTCGCAAGAAAGAGCCCTTGTTAAAAAAAACCAAGATAGACGCAGCAGCAGTCTCCTTGGCAAAACAAACGGTATTCCCCACAGAAGGGGATTGCTTCCCAAAGGATACCACAGACAGGGGGATAGAGTCATCCCTCAGGAGGGTTTAGACTACTCAGCCACCTCTATGAGAGTAAGTGTGGTATCATCATACGTGGCTAGAGCCTGACTAGCCTGGACCCAAGAGGCCCAGAACGCTCATATCTCTGATAGCAGGGCACAGATCCTGGCAGCCAGAATCAATTTAGTTACCGCCTTCCTGGCAGACTCCACCACTGATTCCATGCTGTGGGCGGCCAGATCGGTAGCATCCTCAGTGGTGGCCGGAAGTAAGCTGTGGCTTCGGTCATGGCAAGGGGATTCAGCCGCAAAGAACCTGCTCGCGGCAGCTCCCTATAAAGGATTTAAGCTGCTTGGTATCTGTCTAGACGCCATCTTGGCAGATGCAAACGATAAAACAAAACAAAAGACCCTACAACATATGGGAAGTAAAAAGAATCTTTTTCGGACCCCTACGTATAAACCTAGGGGAGCCTCTGGTGCCAACTATGGCATATTCAGAAGACAGGGCCAATCTAGATTTGACCAGTCTAACCGATTTAACCCCAGAAGGGGAGGTAGGGGTCAGGGCTTCAGACAACAGAGACAGAAAGCCTTTCCACAAGCCCAAAGAAAAACAGAGGCATGACTATCCAGAACCAGCGGAGGTGGGAGGCAGGCTGCAGCCTTTCTTAACAACCTGGGAGCAGTCAGTCTCCGACGCCTGGGTTCTAGACTGCATCAAGAACGGGTACCACATCGATCTAAAAAGTTCCCCCGCTCAGGGTTTCATCAAGTCCCCAAGATCAGCAAACCATCACAAACACGCTGTGATGCTGGGGGAGATCCAAAGGCTCTTGACAATCAGAGCCATACAGCCAGTACCCACAGAACAAAGGAAACTGGGACTATACTCAATCTTATTCCTTGTCCCCAAGAAGTCAGG
>QEPC01003766.1:3381239-3403066 GCA_003113815.1 Sphenodon punctatus | reverse complement strand
GTGGGGGGGAAACAGCCTGGGGGGGGAGGATAGTATTCTTACCTGCTCAGTGCTGGCTCCGGCAGTCTTTGTCTGGGCTGCGCTGCAGGCGGGGGGGGGGGAACTTAGGGTTTTTTTATTTTAAATTGCCCATGTGTCCTGCTCTCCTCCGTGGAGGCAGGACTCACACGGGCAATTTAAAATAAATACATTTTTAAAACACCACACGTTCCCCCTGACTCCCTGCCTTGCCGCTCCCCCCACGGCTCTGAGCGGCAGATTGGGGGGGAGCAGCAAGGAAGCGGCTGGCCAGTGGCCTAGCGGCGGGCAGTTGGAGAGCTGTGCTCTCCAACATCGTGCTGCCGGCAGCCATGTTCTTTCTTCAAGGCAGGGGCCAGTGTGCATGCGTGCTGCTCCCTGCCTTAGGTGCCTGGCCCAAGGCATCTCGCCAGGGCGCTTTCAACAAGCGCCCTGGCGAGACCTTTCCTTGCGCCCATTGAGCACAATGGAAGCCCCTAGCTCCTCCCTCCACAGCACGTCCTATACGTGCTGTGTGAACAGAGGGGCTGAGCGCTCAGCTGCCCAAATCACGTTTTCCATTGGGAAACGCGGTTGAGCTTAGCTTTTTTGAGCCGTCTGGGACCCACTCCTCAGGAGTGGATCCCGGAAGACAAGTAACTGAAACAGCACCACAGCAGCCTCTGCCTCTGCCTTTGCTTCAGAGCGGAGGCTGCTGCAGTCAGTATCAGTGAAACTGATGACAGCGCCACAGCAACCTCCGCTCTGAAGCAAAGGCTTTGTTTCAGAGCGGAGGCTGCTGCGGTGCTGTTGTCAGTTTCACTGAAACTGACTGCAGCAGCCTCTGCTCTGAAACAGGGAGAGACTGCTGCAGCACTGTGGGAAGTGGCACATTCTTGTTTTTTTTTTAAAAAACTGCGGCGCTGGCTGGCGGACCCTCGGCACATGGGGGGCAGCACCCCAAATTCCCTGGGAGGCTAGCCGCCACTGCCCTGGACCCCATTCCTTCTTGCCTCCTGACCTCCATTACTTCCACCATCACCCCTCCCCTTCCTTCATCATCAGCCTCTCCATCTCAACCGGCTCCTTCCCCTCTGCTTTTAAACACGCCACTGTCTCCCTCATCCTCAAAAAGTCCACTCTGGATCCCTCTAAACCCTCTAATTACCATCCTGTCTCACTCCTCCCTTTTGCTTCCAAAGTCCTTGAATGGGTTGTCTACTCCCATTGCCTCGACCGCCTCTCTGCCAGCTCCTCCCTTGACCCCCTCCAATCTGGCTTCCGCACCTTTCACTCTGTTGGATTTTATTAGTGGGCAAAAACCAAAAACAAAGTTTCACTGCCTACTGTATCAAGACCTGTTAGAGCTCTGGCTAGGCATCAGCAGAGTTTACACACAGCAAAAAGGAAAATAGCTTGAATTCTCAGTAACAACAGCTTAGAAGTAATCAACACCTTGGAGATTGTTTCTAGATTGAAAATAACCTACTTTATTGAGAAATACATTGTGATAGGAAAGACCTATCCCTAGATCTTTCTATTTAGCTGCCACCAGCATGGTGGCCGGCCATGGTGAAGATCAGAGGAAAAAGAAAGGAATGGAGAAGGTCAGGAAGAAGAAGGAAGTCCAGTAGGAGCTTCATGGGCACATCCAACCTGAGAAGGGGGAAGAGGGGCTTAGAAGCAGAGATCAGAAAGGTTAAAGTGACACACACACTAACTCACTATCTCTACTCCCAATGCCCCTAGTGGTCATTAGGATTTTTTGGTGTAAAAGGTTGATGTCATCTGGAGCTGTTTCTCCAACACCCCTTCTCATCGCCTGTCGCACCAGCTAATGACTCCCATTTGCTCACGTAGCATCTGGAATTGATCCCTTGGTAATGGCTTGGTCAGTCCATCTGCCACCATTTCTTCAGTTGGGCAATACTTCAACTCAATTAGCCTTCTTCCTGTGCATCTCGAACATAGTGGTACTTTATGTCAATGTGCTTCATTCGAGACTTGGCCTTTTCCATTTGTGAGAGCTTAATGCAACTCTGGTTGCCCTCAAACATTGTGGTAGGCTTTGACTCTTCAATCTCAGTCCAACAGCAGCTTGTGTATCCACACAACTTCCCTGCATGCTTCACTAGCTGATAAGTATTCTGCTTCTGTTGATGAGAGTGCAACAAGTGACTGCTTCCTGCTACTCCAACTTATGGCTCCATCTCCATAGAGAAACAGGTGTCCGCTGGTGGACTTGTGATCAGCTATGTCTTCAGCACAATCTGCATCCATGTATCCCACGAGTCTAGGGTTGCTGCTTACTGGAATCTTCAATGCGTAGCGCGCGGTATCCTTCAGGTATCTCCCCAGTCTCTTGACCGTGGTCCAGTCATCTTGGTTGGGGCACTTACTTTCCTGCTAAGATTCCCACTGCTGTGGCAATATCTGGCCTTGTCACTGTGGCTATGTACAAAAGTTTGCCAATCACTTTTCTGTACTGATTGTTCACTGGTAGGGACACATCATCTTCCTTTTGTTTCAGGAAATTGACATCCATTGGTGCACTGACCTCATTGGCATCTGTCAGTCCCAGACATTCAAAAAGATCTTTGATCTTTGCTTTCTGGTTGAGAAGATGACTTCCATCCTCTTCTCTTTCTATTTGAATGCCAAGGTATGTGTGAGATGCTTCCATGTTCCTTTATTTCTACTTCCTTGTTTAGGTGCTCAACAATCTCATGACTGTCTTTCTCCTGTTCATAACAGAGGATCAGATTATCAACAGAAGTCAGGATACAAGTCCATTTATTGTCTCAGTACAGGCAGGAGTTAGCTTGTCCTTGCGTGAATCTTTCCTTAAGCAGTAGTTGATTCAGTTTCTCATTCCATGCTCTAGCTGCTTGCTTCAAGTCATAAATGCTCTTCTGGAGCTTGCATATGAGCTTCTCCCTCCAGGTTCCTCGAAGCCTGGTGGCTGCTGCATGTAGAGGTCTTCTTCAAGTTCTCCATTCAGAAAGGCAGTTTTGACATCTAAATGGTCAACATGCATCTTTCTGAAAGTTGATTTGCTAAGTAGTGTTCTGATGGAAGTGGGCTTCACGACTGGTGCAAATGTTTCATCGTAGTCTTCTCCATATATTTTGGAGTATCCTTTGGCTACTAGTCTCACTTTGTAGCGCTGTACATCCCCTTCTGCATCTTGTTTGACTTTGAAGACCCATTTGCAACTTACAGGTTTTCTTCCAGCAGGTAGTTCCATAAGTGTCCAAGTTTTGTTCTTGTGTAAAGATTCAATCTCTTCCTTTGCTGCTTTCCTCCATTTTTCAGCTTCATGGGTTTCTTTCAACATCTTTCCATGTTCTTTCAACATCTTTCCATGTGCTGGGTTCTTGAAGCTCTGCACTTGTGGTGAGGTAGGAGTATCTCAAGAGTGAAACTCCTTTGTTGGATCTCTGTGACCACCTGGGTTCTGATTCAGCTTCTGTGACCCCTTCTGAATCTGCTTCTGGTTCTGGCTCACAGATTGGCATGCGGTGCCTGATGGTCTGCTCACTTGCTTCCTCTTTCATTTGGATCCTTGACTCCAGGTCTGGTAATTCACCTTTGATTGGCTTTTGTCTTTTATCAAAGTACACAACATTGCAAATTTCAATATTACCAGTTTCAACATTTAGAATTCGGAATCCTTTTCCTCCTAATACATATCCACACAAAACTCCTTTCTTGCTTCTGCAATTCAATTTGTTTCTCTTTGCCTTTGGTACATATGCATACACATCACATCCCAATACTCTGATGTGGTTTAGGCTAGGCTTGTGTCCAAACCACAGTTCAAGTGGAGTCTTCTCTATGGCTTTGGTTGGCAATCTGTTCTGCAGATAGCTGGCAGTTATTACTGCTTCTCCCCAGAACTTGCTTGACAAACCTGCATCTTGCAGCATGCATCTGTCCATCTCCAGTAAAGATCTATTTTTCCTTCCTGCAACACCATTCTGCTCAGGAGAATATGGGACTGTAGTTGCATGTTCAATTCCCTGTTCTCTCAGAAAGGCTTTTATGTCATTTGAGATGTATTCACCTCCATTGTCTGACTTTAGTCTCTGAGGCTTTCTTCCAAACTTGTTGCTGACCAGTGCAACATATTCTTAAAACTTCTCAAATACTTGGCTTTTCTCTCTCAAGGTGTAAACATAGGCAAATCTTGAGAAACCATCAATAAACAAAACTATATAAACATTTCCTCCCAAACTCCTTTCCAGAGGACCTGAAATATCACTGTGAATCAACTCTAGAGGGTGCTGAGACTCTTTCTTCTCTAGCTTGTGAAATGTTGGCTTCACTCTTTTCGCAGTAACACAACACACCCATCTACCTGTAGTCTCTTTACACGGCTGCCCCTTAAAGTCTTTAATTAATTCCCCTTTCTCAAACTGGTGAATTACATTAACATCATGGTGCCCTAGTCGTCTGTGCCAAAGTAGATCACATGATCTGTGGGTACAGCTACTTGCTACATTTGTTTGTTCTTTCACAAAATCCACTTTTAGAAGTCCACTGCCTCTTAGAGATCCAGAGTCCAGACATTATTAAATCACACTCCTTTGTGACATAGCAGTGTTCATCCATGAATTCAAACTTGCATCCTTTCTTAACTCCATACTTTACAGAAATTAAGTTATTCTTTTATGAAGGGACATACAGAGCATCTTCTATAATCACTGTTACAGTTTCTCCATCAGGAAGTTTGCAAAAGATTTTTGCAGTGCCCTTCCCTTTTGAGCACACTTCTCTCCCATCTGCTAATAAAATAGGAACAGAGTAGCCCATATCAATTTCTGAGAATTATTCTACATCCTTGAAGAGATTTTCAGGAGCACCAGAATCAATATAAAAAACATTTTTACTGACTTCTGACATTGCATTAAAACTTTTGATTTTTCCTTTTGCCTTCTGGTTCTTTCCTTGAGAGCTGGCCATTTTCTGAAGACACTCTGTCTCAGCAGTAATGGGTGCTTTAGGCTTCCCTATTGTCTTGCCCTTTGAACAATTTGCACGTAAATGTCTCTCACTGTCACAGATAAAGCATCTCTTGTGAGCCAAAGGCTGCAATCTGGTCTGTAGAAGTTTGCTTTGTCTCTCTGATAAAATACTCATTGAGTCTACTAGAGAGGTATTTTAAGTCAATTGTTGCATCAGATACTTCAATTGCAATTTTCAAAGGCTTATACGAAGGAGGCAAAGAATTCAAAATGAATCCCACAATTCCATTTTCTCCAAGGTCTATTCCTGAATCATTCTGCCTTTTTGTAAGAGACTGTATTTGGCTTACATGCTCTGTGGGAACTTCATTCTCTTTTAGCCTCATATTACAGAACCCTTGAATGATAAAAATTGCTTCGCTGGAACTTTTATGGTTATAAAGTTCTTCCAGCTTCTTCCAGACTTCACTGGCCAATTCCACACCCTCAAAATGAACAAATAGCTTTGGACTTACATGCATCCCAAGGATTCCAAGGGCTATGTCATTCTGTTTGTCCCAATGGTCCCGGTTAGGTCCTGTAACTGTTGGTCTCTCTGTTATTAGCACATTATAAAGACTTTGGCTTTTCAAGTAAGACTTCATAAGGAAATACCAGTCCTTGAAATTGACTCCTTCCAGCTTTGGAATGTTGAGGATGCCTTGAGCTGTCTCCATGTTGTCTTTTTTGTTCCAAAAAAAGAGAGACAAAGCTAGATAAAAAATAAGCTGTGCTCTTCTCTTCCGAGATTCAATTTGAGTTCCAAAAAATCTGGTAGAATTTTCAGGAGAATTCTGGGCCCATAACCCTATGTTTGGATTTTATTAGTGGTCAAAAACCAAAAACAAAGTTTCACTATCTACTGTGCCAGGACCTGTTATAGCTCTGGCTAGGCATCAGCAGAGTTTACACACATCAAAAAGGAAAATAGCTCAAATTCTCAGTAGCAATAGCTTAGAAATAATCAACACATAGGAGATTGTTTCTAGATTAAAAATAATCTACTTTATTGAGAAATACATTGTGATAGGAAAGGCCTAGCCCTAGATCTTTCTATCTAGCTACCACCAGCACAGTGGCTGGACATGATGAAGGTCAGAGGAAGAAGAAAGGAGTGGAGAAGGTCAGAAAGAAGGAGGAACTTCAGTAGGAGCTTCCTGGGCACATCCCACCTGAGAGGGCAAAGGGGGGCTTAGAAGCAGAGATCAGAAAGGTTAAAGTGACACACACACTAACTCACTAGCTCTACTCCCAGTGCCCCTAGTGGTCATTAGGGTTTGTTGGTGCAAAAGGTTGATGTCATCTGGAGTTGTTTCTCCAACACACTCCACTGAAACTGCTCTGGCTAAGATCACCAATGATCTTCTTGTGGCTAACTCCAACTGCCTTTACTCTATTCTTGTCCTCCTGGATCTCTCTGCTGCCTTCAACACTGTTGACCACTCGCTCCGGCTTGATTCGCTTTACTGCCTGGGATTCCGGGACTCTGTCCTCGACTGGTTCTCCTCCTACCTTTCTGACTGCTCCTTCAATGTATCTCTTCCTAACTCCTCCCCCTCCTCCTCCCTGCCCCTCTCGGTCGGGGTTCCCCAAGGCTCTGTCCTTGGCCCTCTCCTCTTCTCTTCTCTATCTACACCCAATCCCTAGGCAAACTCATTGCCTCCCACGGTTTCCAATACCACCTATACGCTGACGACACTCAACTCTAACTCTCCACTCCTTCCTTCTCCCCCTCTGTTCAAGCTCGTCTCACCAACTGCTTCTCTGGTATCTCCGCCTGGATGTCTCAACACCAACTCAAACTGAACATGGCAAAAACTGAACTCCTTATCTTCCCTCCCAATCCTTCCTCTCCCTCGTCCCTGTCAATTTCCATTCATGGGGTCTCCATCCTCCCTGTTCCCCAAGCCCGTAGCTTGGGCTTCATCTTCGACTCACACCTTACCTCCAAACCCTACATTGACTCCGTGGACAAATCCTGCCGCTTCTCCCTCCACAACATTGCTAAGATCCACCCTTTTCTGTCTGTCTCCTCTGCCAAAACTCTCATACATGCCTTAGTCATCTCACGCCTCAACTATTGTAACCGCCTCCTCGCTGGTCTTCCCCGCTCTCACCTTTCTTCCCTTATCTCTGTTCAAAACTGTGCTGCCAGGATCATCCACCAAGCCCATCACTTTGACCATGTGCAAGTGCTGCTCTCCTCTCTCCACTGGCTCCCCCTTCCTGAGCGTATTCTGCACAAGCTCTTCGTCTTCACCTGCAAAATCCCTGTCTCTTATACACATCTAGATGTGTATACCTTAACAACCTTGCTCCCCCCTACCTCTCTGCCCTGATCTCCCTCCGAACCCCTGTTCGAGCACTTCGTTCCTCTTCCATCCCCTCCCTCACCCTCCCACGCCTCCCCCAACCACCTTTGTCCCTTCTCCCTCACTGTCCCGTATGCCTGGAACTCCTTTCCTGCCCACATCTGCCTTGTCCCCTTCCTTCGTACCTTCAGGTCCCTCCTCAAAACCCACCTCTTCTGCTCTGCCCTTCCTAACTCCTGCTAATCATCCCCACCCAGGATTATCCCCCACTTGTTATCTGCAAACTCCCAATGTACTGTAACCAAGCCAAGAGAGTGTACCTGAGTTCTCACATCCTCATGAATGTTGCATCCCTTGTCTCTCCCTCTGTTCCCCCTTCCCTGCCTCCCCTCCCACTGTCTTCTTTAGATTGTGAGCTCTCAGACAGGGACCATGTCTATCTTGTTCTCTGTAAAGGGCCAGGTACATCACTGGCACTATATAAATGCTTATAATAATAATAATAATAATTAATAATAATCAATCAATCATCATCATCATCTCTGGCCAAATTAGCAATTTTGACATTTTGACTGCAACTTAAGTTTGGAGAACCAGATGGTTTTTTACATGAAGCCTTTACTTTAATGTATTGGGATGCTGGGAGAGATGTATAACCAAGATCCTAGCACATCTGGGTTTTTCCAACAAGCAATCATCACATATGTTGGACCTGGCAGTGCTCAGCCTGATTAAATCTAGGATTTTGGACCAAGAAAATCAAACACTTTGGGAGGCTGTTGGTGCGGAGAAGGTATCAGAGATTTATAATTTTTTCCAGTTCAGCCTAGAGGTGCCTCCTACTTAGTTTCGTTGCCTATTTGGACACAAAGGGCAGCATATATGCTGGCAAGTTTCAGCCTGCTACCATTGGCAGTTGTAGAGGGCAGAATGGTGAATATTCCTCATGAAATGAGATATGGTAAATTTTGCCATCAGCATTCTGTGGAATCTTTATCACATCCTATTTTTTACTGCTGTTTATACAAGGATTTGTGTGATACAATTCTAAAGCCTGTTTTGATGAGCCTTGGGACCTGTAGCCAACATCAGGCCCTTGTGAAACTTCTCAGAGATATAGATCCTGTTATATCAGCTCAAGCTGCTAAATTCTGTGTCAGTCATTAAGATGAAGATAGCTACTCGTAGTGATTAATCTGTTCTTACATGGGGATTCCCCCACAATTTTGTATTTGTGTATTTTATTGTTTGTTTTGTGTAGGCAACTGCTAACACAATAAAGTTATGATGATGATGATGATTGATGAAGAAGAAATTGGGCCCTGTGTCCCATCCCTAATGGGTACTCCTTCTGCCAGTGTCTCTGCCTCACTGTCTGCTTGTTATTCCCCTTTGGGAAGAAGATGGTTGGGGGAGAATCTATTTATTTTATATTAACATTTATTTATATTTAAAATTTTATGCCGTCCCCCTCCTGCCTCAGGCATCTCAGGGCAGCTCCCAGCATATTAAAAACATTTTAAAACATTATAACAAACAATAATAATTCAGTTAAAAAACAATATAAAACCCCATCCCCCACCCCCTACCCTAACCCAACCCATCCAACCCATCTCCTTCGGGAAAGGCCTGGCAGAACAGCCAGGTCTTACATTGCCTGTGGAAAGAGGGGAGGCCAGCAGCCAAGTGAATCTCAGACGGGAGGAAGTTCCACAGCTGCAGCGCAGCCATGAAGAATGCCCTCCTCATAGTAGACACCCAGGATACCCGGGGGACCTCAAGGAGGGTGCCCCCAGCCGACCGCAGGGGCCGTTCCAGGACCCGGAGGGTGAGGTGGACTTGCAGATATGTGGGGCCTGAGCCATTTAGGGCTTTAAGATCAGCACCAACACCTTGAATTGGGCCGAGAAGCCTACTGGGAGCCAGTGCAGAAAGCAAAGCACGGTGTGATATGCTCGTGTCAGCCCATCCCCATCAAGAGATGGTCCACCACATTCTGCATCAACTGCAGCTTCCAAGCCAACACCAAGGGTATCCCCACGTAGAGCACGTTGCAGTAATCCAGTCTCAAGGTAATAAAAGCAAGAATGACTGTGGCCAGATCCAAGTCTGAGACATACGACCTAAGCCGATGCACCAGGTGTAACTGGCAAAATGCTCCCTTTGTCACAGCTGCCACCTGGGCATCCAGGCAGAGCTGCAGGTCCAGGAGCACCCCCAGACTCCGGACCTGAGAAACCAGGGGAGGGCACACCCCATCAATGATTGGGGCCACCACTCCCTCGGCCCTCCCCACAACCATCACCTCCATCTTGTCAGGATTAAACTTCAGGCAGCTCACCCTCATCCAATCCCCCACAGCGGACAAACACCGGGTAAGCACTGAGACTACCAGGCCTGAGTCGGAGGAAAATGAGAGATATAGCTGGGTGTCATCAGCATATTGATGACAACTCACTCCATACTCCCATACAACCTCTCCCAGAGGCTGCATGTACACATTGAACAAGAGAGGGGATAAGATGGAACCCTGTGGTACTCCACACGTGAGCCCCGTGGGAAGATGAAAACTTCCCCAACACCACACGCTGGGTTCTTCCGGCCAGGAAAGAGCAGAACCATTCAAGAACAGTCCCGCCAATCCCTGCCCAGTCCCACAGCCGAGTCACCAACAACTCATTATCAATGGTATCAAATGCAGCCAAGTTATCTGACAGGATCAGCAGGGTCAAATGACCCTGGTCCAACTCACGGGAGAGGTCATCAGCCAAGGCCATAAGCGCAGTCTCCATGCCATAACCCGGACGAAAGCCCGACTGTGAGGGATCGAGAAAGTTAACCAGTCCAAATACCCCTGAAGCTGCCGAGCCTCCACCCGTTCAATAACCTTCCCTAAAAAGGGAAGTTTAGAGACTGGCCAATAACTGGCAAGGGAGTCAACATCCAAAGATGGTTTCTTGAGCAGGGGCCACACCACCGCCCCCTTGAGACAGCGCAGAACCCTGCTGTCCCCAAGGGAGGTGTTGACAATCCCCACCAGCAATGGCCCCAGTGTCTCACGGCTAACCTTAAGCAACCAGGATGGGCAAGGATCTAATTCACAATAGGTGGCTCAAACAGTCCCAAGAGCATCCCCCGCATCTGAGGACGACACCACCCAAAACTCATTCCATAAAACAGGACTGCCTCATTCCATAAAACAGGATTCTACTGCCTCTGACCTGTTCCCTGCTGAAAAAGTCGCATCAAAATTGTGGTGAATCTGAGCGATTTTATCCGCAAAAAAGTCTGCTAACAAATCACAGTGAGCATTCGATGGTTCTACGTCCAGGCAGAAGGAGGTCAGACTGACCAGCCCCCTCACCACCTGGAACAGCTCAGCTGGGTGGGACTTAGCAGACGCAATGAGGACAGCAAAGTAAACCTTCTTTGCTGTCCACACCACAATGGCATAGGTACGTAACCAGACTCTATGCCGCAACCGGTCAACTTCAGTACACGGATGACGCCACCGTTGCTCTAACTGCCGCCATTCCTGCTTCATCCGTCGCAGCTCCCCGGTATACCACGGGTATACCTATCAATCTATGCCTAGTGCTTGAAGGGATGGTTCACCATTCACTCACCCCAGAGGCCTGCTCAGTAAAGGAGGTATCACACAGAAGACAGTCTCATATAAGTGTCAAAAACGGAGAGTATTTTCTGTTAATTTGTGCATAATTTGGTTTTCTTGTGAATACTGGCAAATATGCTTAGGCTAATGTTCCCATTGATACTGGGAGGTATTGATGGCTGTTATAGATACCTCTCACACTGGAATTAGTAAAAATTTAACTGATTAATATTTACAATAAGTCAAAGTCAGACCTGTCAAAATTAGTTAAATTCTAATACCCTGGCTGAGGATTCAGTTGGGGATAAGATTTTTTTAAAGTACATTGTGTATAAATTATTTCTCTTTTGATTATATTTTCCTCTGCCTCTTGGATATGTTGATGGTCTTTGGACAGGTATTTTTCTATCTCTGTGGAAAATGCCAAGCTCATTATGGCTGCTACTGAGTTGCTCTGGTACAATAATTCAGAACAACAATGCATAGTTTTTCACTCGTAATCATAGCCCATGACTGTAGCAACAGAAGACTCAGTCTTTGTCTTTCCTCCTGTGACTAATGAGAATGGTGTAATCATCACTAATAACATTCTGTCTCTTATCAAATGGTACATGCTTCACGCTACCACATGCTACAGTGGAAAAACAACTCAGAAAGGCTAAAGTAATAAAAACATAGCTTATCCTTCAGGATTTTTTCATCCTTGACGTCTGACCTGAAATCCAAGAAACTCAGGCTTTGTTTCTGTCAGACTTACCAACTGATAACAATTGATGCCGTTTTTAAAAAATCTCTGGATTCTCCTTATTGTCAAAGATGCAAAGCCACCCATCCCCATGCACAGAGCAACCGATGGCAATTCAGGCTGCTCTGTGCATGCAGATGCATGGGGATGTTGCGGGTGGGGGGAATCGGTGTGTGCCCATGTGCCCCGCACCATCCCCGGAGCCAGGTTATTGGCACACCTGCTGCATCGGGCTCCCCTGGGGCTGGGAGCCTGACTTTCCCTTTAGATTTATGTTGCGTTCCAGCATGCCTTCTCAGGTTCATTCTAAAATGTTGGAAATGGCAGAAAGATCTGGCTTAGTCTTCACTATCACTGGGTTAGCCCTGCAGATGGTCTATCAAGACATTGACACAGATGTTAAAGAGGGTAGGCACTAAAAAGGCAGCCCTGTCTTACACCTTCAGGAATTGGGTCTGAAAGGGTCCCTCTCTAGTCTAAAGTGAACGCATACATTGGTGCGAGAATAGAGGGACCTAATCAGGAGCAACAATCTTCTGTCAATCTGAAGCACCAACAGTTTTAACCAAAGCCTGTCTCTGTTAATCCTGTGAAAAGCGGATGAAAAATCAAGGAATGCCACCAACAGATTCTGTTTTTTCCACCTAAACTTTTCAACCAAATGAGAAAGGACAAGGCAACGGTCCACGGTATATTTCCCTTCACAGAATCCTGCCTGTTCTTCCACTACGATTCCCTTTTCCAAAATCCAATTTCTCAATTGGCCCAGAAGCAGCCCAGCATATAACTTTGCTGTAATGCAAAGCAAACTAATTGGACGATAGTTACAAGGTTCGTCTTTGGCTCCTTTCTTATAAATAGGGACAATAACCCCAATAAGGCAACTAACAGGAATTTTCCCGGAATTATTCATCTGTGTGAGCAAACTGGCAAGGGCATCAGCCCACCAACTGGAGAAATCCAAAAATGGTTTTCACAGTTAAAGTGACTTTCTGATTCTGGTAAATCACAATGTTATCTTGGAAAGTGGGTGAAGTAGCCTCTGTGCCCTTGAGCAGCTGTCCGAGGACAATTATATACTCGGCCAAAATGTTTTTGTAGCCCAACAGTATTTCCTGTTGAATAGCTTAAGCCACTGTGGAAAACACATTTGGGATCATCTGTGGCTTCCCCTCTGCAGAACCTTGCATTTGTTTTCTGCTGAGCAGGGCAGAAAAAGAGCTCCATTTGGAGTGCAGCAAACCAGCTGAATAAATCATGCTTCAAGAACATGACCTGATTTCTTCTCAGTGGAATATGCTAAAGTGTTCTGCTTTCAATTTAGTTATCTTTTTCCTGGCAGTGAAAAAAGTACCCTGAATATGGAAGATCTAGCAATAAATATAAATTTTCAAACACAAGCAAGTGATGTGCTGTTAAGAGTGCAGAACTGCATAGCCGTGCCAGTCCATGCTGCTCTTAAAACATCAGCAAACTGTTAATATCAGTGGCAATTAAAAAAAGAGAAAATCACAGCAAGAAACGTACATGCTATTTGGTTCCTCCTTTTGAGCCTTTCTTGAGTGAAGAGAAACACCTAAAGCAAAATTTGAGATCCAACTTCTCCCCCGCTGGGGGAAGGATTGATTCTAGGGTTGCCACCTATGCACATTTTTAAGGAACATGTATGAAAAATACATGTTGCGGACCCTACAGGGCCCTGCAGAACCTGCAACATGTATTTTTCATAGTGTTCCTTAAAAGGAGAAGGCCCAGCAGCCTCGGTTGCGAGGCTGGGGGTGGGTTGCTGGCTCTGCTGCAGGCTGGTAGTTGGAGCCGGCCCCACTGCTAGGCCACCAAGCCTTCACTGCAGGACAATGGAGAAGGCCTGACCACCTGATAGCGAAGTCAGCTCCCGTGACCAGCCAACACCAGAGCAGGTCAGCCACTGGCAGTGGAGCCAACTCCTTTGCCAGGCAGCTGGGCCTTCTCTTCTTGCTTCTTGGTTCCAGATCCTGAGGTGCAAGAAAATGCTGCTGGAGCAGCAAAATGGCTGCCAAGGCCATTCTGCACATGTGCAACCCTTATGCAAAATGGCGCTGGCAGCATCGGCACCATTTTGGAAGAGGGCAGCTCTTCTGTGCATGCATGGAATGGCCCCACACATGCCCAGAACAGCTGCCCTCTTCCAAGATGGTGCCAACACTGCTGGTGCCATTTTGAATCTGGATCTCTGGGGTTGGGAGTAGGCCCCGGGGAATGGGGTGGGGGAGGTTTGTACCTGACCAGCTGACTCTTCCCATTGAAGTCAATGGAAGGATTTCCCATTGACTGCAATGGGAACATAAGATCTGAAAATTAGAAACTGACAGGACCCAACCAGATCCTTCTGTTTTAAACCGAAACAGTCACTTTCGGCCTGTTTCAGTTAAAACCAAAGCCAAAAGTCCCACCCCTAGTGTCCACAGAGCAGTTCATAGCTGACCCAGTAGAAGGGTCTGGTCCAAGGCTCAACTTTCCCCAACTTCAACCGCTACCCCCTCTCTTTCAGGTTAAGTCCATGGACAGCTCTCTTTAGCTGCTTTGGCTCAAGACATTCCCAAATTGACTTTTGGCAAGGTACCGCCAGGACCAGAGGCAGGAACACTCCTCTGTGTGGGCTGCTAGCTGAGGTGACAAAGCCCCTCCACATCCACCTGTTGAGCTCCAGCAGCCACCACCCTTTCCTTCACAGCCTGGTTCAGGAGCAGCACCATCCCTGCCCAGATGCAAGAGGGAATTTCGGTTGTTTGGGTAGCAACAGATGGACTGCAGGCAGAATATGATGGACTTGTCAGAGAGCGGCAAGACCTGTCAAGGAAAGTATGCTACCTGTCCACCTGTGCAACTACTTTTTCCTTCTCCAGGACCAGAAGGTGGCATAGGAGGCCTACTGGGCTTCTGTGGTGCAAGGCACGCCCAGCCTCCCCAACCTCCTGCCACTAACACCATGCCCAGTCCTGACAAGTGCACAAAAAGATGAATGTGTTTGACCCCACCTCACCCTTCCAACTGTACTTTATTTCATTAACCTTTATGTTAATTACATTATAGGTTAGATTGGGTAAATAGGTTAGATTAGGTAAAAATAAGAAGTAGAAACATTTTTTATTGTTTTTATAAAAATAACATTTTATAAAAAATCTTTAAAGGTTACACACTGATATTTTTTAAAAACAGGTTATAGGTTAAGGTAGGTAAATAGGTTATTGGTTAGATTAGGTAAACAGGTTAATTAGGTTATATGTTCAGGTAGGTTAGATTAGGTAAAAACTAAATTTAAAATTGTAAAATGTATTTTATTTTATTTTAAAAAAAAGTTGAGCGGGGAAGTTCCCACAGCTGACCAGCACGTGAGCCAGGGAGAAACAGGAAACAGCCAGGAGTCCAGTGATTCAGCCTGGGGAGTTGGGTAGCACATCAGGTTGCATTCGGATGCACATCAGGTTGCATTGGGGTGTGCCTTTTCCCATGGACACCACCTCCCCCCCCCCCCAACTCCACCCTTGGAGTCTCCTCCGGTTTCTCGGATGGCTCCGTGGGTGGGTGATGGGTGGAGATGGGTGGGGATGTCGTGAGCGTCCACCTGTGCTGTTCGCACGAACAAACACCCATCCCCCCACCCACTGATGCAACGTGTACACAGATGCCCCCCCCCACGTCGTACATAAAAACGGCCTCTTACATCTTACACCACAGAGAGGTTAGACAGGGTATAAGTAACTACAGAATAGGGTTCCATGTGTAAGATTTCCACCACAGGTTTACTATGCAAATGTTATTAAACTGCCTGGGCACACGTGTTATATAAATCTCTGTGTATTTAACATAGGTCGTAGAGACAAAGTAGTGTAGAGATATGTTTTATTGGACCAACTTAGGTTGGTGGCAGTTTGCAAACTTTCAGACCTCACAGGATCCTTCGTCAGGCAAGTCAGAAATCCAAACTACACTGAGCAAAGCGAGGCACGGGGGTTATATGCAGAGGCTGGGGAGCATTACATCATGGGAGGGTAAGGACAGTGAGGGGTGGGGGAAGAAGAATGCATTTGTAAGGGAGTAGGTGTGTTATAATGGGGCAAGTCATTGAGAGGGTGCCTGGAAAGGGGAGTGGAAGGGAGTAAGGAGCCTGTGATTGTGGGCATCCACGTCTCCCAGGATGACCACTCCATCTCGGATCTCTCCATCCTAGTCCTGAAAGGCAGCCTCCACAACACTTCCAAAAGGCATGCCTGGGAACAAAAATTCATCAGCCTGCTGGATACGAGAAACAATGGACTTAACCAGGACATTGACTTCACAAGCCACTACAGAAATGTACAAGCTTAAACCTGTCCATTTGCAGCCCATCATTTGCACAATCACAGGCTCCTTACTCCCTTCCACTCCCCTTTCCAGGCACCCTCTCAATGACTTGCCCCATTATAACACACCTACTCCCTTACAAATGCATTCTTCTTCCCCCACCCCTCACTGTCCTTACCCTCCCATGATGTAATGCTCCCCAGCTTATGCATATAACCACCGTGCCTCGCTTTGCTCAGTGTACAGCTTGGATTTCTGACTTGCCTGACAAAGGATCCTGTGAGGTCCGAAAGCTTGCAAACCCCCACCAACGTAAGTAGGTCCAATAAAAGATCTCTCTTTTTTCAATTGTCTAATAAAAGATATCTCAATTTTAGGCTAATGTCATCTCTTGAATTATGGGGTTAGGGATACTGTAGTACACTGTCTCTACGACCTATTTTGGGGACCAACACAGCAAACACACACGCTATTTAACACAGAATATCAAATCAACTGTATATAAACATATGAATGACTTTGTTGGGTTTTTTTATGTGTTAGAGTAAAGGGTATTACTAAGAGCTGCATTGCAATGACTGGCAAGGACGCAGCATCAGCATGACATAATGACAGTTACATTTATTTAATTGGACACAAAAAAAAAACCCACAATGCCTAAGAATAGCAGATAATGTGTCGTAGCTTAGATCTTAGACCATTGCCCGGCTTTTTCAGGAGTTAATTGATTTGTTTTAGCCTTAACCGAGGGGTTTAAAATATTCATGTTTGAAATTATACATACACATGTGCGCACAAACTCTGAAATGATTGGCCTGCTGTCACTACCTTTAACTTGAACCTTATTCAGGTCACCTCAGGCCCTGTGGGATTGGGCTGTTGTTTACTGTCTAGTAGCTCAGACGGGATTTTTTTCTGGAGATGGCTGCCCAGAAACAACTTTTCTACAGAAGGGAAACTCTTTACCAAGAAGCCCTCAAGGAGACTGTTTGTTTGCAGATTTCAGTACAGATTGATGAGCGGATACCAACACAATGCAAAGCCGTTGAAATACAGGAGAGATTTGTTGGATTTCACTTGGTTTGCTTGCTTAGAGTGCCAAGCTGACATTCTTTTCTTGCAAAAGCAGTGACCCCAAAAATGCACTCAGCAGCTTGAGAGAGGGAAATGAATAGAGAGAGTTTCTCCTCTCCTACCCCTCTGCAGCTTCAGTCTGATTGCAATATGGGTCCAAGAACAAAGGCTCAGCAGAAATAGCTCTACACATCCACAGTGTGCAGCTGCTTGCCCTTGACGGCTTGTAAATGGCACTACAATGAGAAATGTGTGCTGACACTAGGACAGTGATGAGCAAAATGGGGAAAGCACTTAGGTCTGGTATCAGCACTGTAGTGTGTCTGTTGGAGGGGTGGGGGAGAGAATTGAGAAGCATTTTACATCAGGAGGAATCTGATGGGGACCCCATACCCACTAATGCAGAGGTTTCCAAACTATAGGGCGTTTGTCCAAATGGGGTTGCAATCCCGTTGGATACAATTTCCATGTCTTTGCTACTGCTTGGGGTCAGGGGGTTAGATTTAAGAGTCACAATGGCATCACTCACACAGGTAAAAGCTGGGGGGTTGCTTTAATGATCATCAATGAAGATAGCCATATTGCACATAAACAAGATGCTCTGAAACTCAAGAGACTCTAAGGAGCATTTAGAAACTAATAGATGTGCACTTTTCCATTTCACTTAGCCATTGTCAAAGTAGTTTAAGATGCTGCGAGTCCTTCTATAAGATCAGGGCGCACTCCTGGACCCTTTATTCTAAAGATACTCATAGAAGTACGGGGAGATGTTCATGGTCTATTAAGAATAGATGTTGACTGCAGGCTGGCTGGCTTTGGGGCCTGAGCCCCTGTTGGGCATCAGGATGTCTCCACCTTGATATGTCAGGTGGATACACAGAACTCCCCTTACCTACTCTATGTAGCACTCCTGGCTTCTGCCTGGTGAATGTGTCCAGCTGGAGGACTCGTCCAACTACCTGTGGCTGATCCACCAGTTTCCAGGCGCGGAGGCAACTGCTGCCTGACCCTTTAGCTCTTCCGGGGGAAGGGTGCAAAGCAGAGCTGAAATGGGTAGCACATGTGGAGGCATTTTTGAGTAGTCTATCGTGTGTCTTGTCTGATTAGTACCCAAAAAGCGAGTTGAGTACCTGATTACCCCAAAATACTGGCCATTACCGTTACCAATTTAGCATTTAACCAATTGATAAAAGGGTAAACTGGTACAAGAATCGAGACAGAAAGCGGAAAAATTGATACCAGAAGTTGGAAAATCAGGACGAAAAACAGTTTATTGGTATATTGGATACCCCATTGGGCACGAATTGGTACCCAATGTTACCAGGTTTGGTGCTGCAATTTTGACAGGTATACCTGGTTTTACAAGTACTCATTTCATCTCTATTGCTGAGCCCTGCCTGTTTCTTGTTGGAACTGGAACTGGCGCCGCTGCTGCAGCAAAAAGGCATAGGGGTATGTGCAGAGCTGGCTCCCGTTCCCTTGGCTTCCATTCCCCAAAGGAAACGTTCATTCACTCCTAAAAGGAGAGACAAGAGAACAGCCCCCAATCTGATGCTCTGATGCCCAATTCTTCCCAGAGATATACAGAAGTTGTGCCCTGGGCAGGCAGGACTGAACGAAGGGGTGAAGGGAAAAACCTATCAAATCTGCAGAGGTCACAAATGTGGGAGGGGGAACTAACACCTTGGAAGATAGAATTAAAATCCAAAAATCTTGATAGGTTGGAAATCTGGGCTGAAATTAACAAAATGAAATTCAACCAAGATAAATGGAAACATAAGATGGGGGGTACCCGGCTTGCAGGCAGCACATATAAAAAAGGATCTAGGAATTGTGGTTGATCACAAACCGAACATGAGTCAGCAACGTGATGCAGCTGCAAAAGAGGCTATTGCAATTTTAGGCTGTCATCTCTTGCATTATGTGGTTAGGGGTACTGTAGTAACAAACAAGGGTACTGTAGTAACAACACATGCAACAAACAAGGTAGACACCACACTCTCAGGTTCAAGTCTCTAGGCTTTATTGCATAGGGACTTGAACATAGATAGTGGATCCAGATCTGTCCCTGTCCAGGAGACCAGCAAGTTGCAACACAGACCCTCCTAGCTAGCCAAGATGGTTCTGAGGCATTGTAAAAACTAAAGGTCTCTAAGGGCGTTGATAGACGATCCCGCTGAAAAGCAGGATCATCCAGTGCCAGCATCTGTCCCCTGCCTTCCTCTCTCTGCCGTGTCTGCTGTTCAGACACGGTAGAGAGTCTTTGGGCGCATGCGCACCCGTCTGCGCATGCGCACCCGTCTGCACATGCGCACCCGTCTGTGCATGCGCACAAGCCCAGGGAACCCGGAAGTGCGGCGTTAAGCCGCACTTCGGGGAGCCGCGTTGGAGGGGGCAGGATCGCCTGCCCCTTCCGACGCGGGGGAAGATGCAGCTGGAACAGATAGACGAGCGCAAATAAAGGCGGCTGATCAAAGGATCAGCCGTCTTTTTTGTCTCGTCTATAAATGGCCTTATACAGCACAGGATAGCTGGAGGCAATGTGAAAGGAATAAAGGAGGAGAGAGTTAATCAGGAATGTTCATTAAATATTAGCTCCTAGTGAGGTGTGAATACGCTTGCAGCTGCAGAAACAGTGAACTCAGGGTGCTCAAGCCAGGGAGGTGCCCATGGCCACTAGAGTTGATTAGGAAGACACCCTTTCAGGCTTGTTCAACATTATTGTTAGCTTGTCCTTGCAAGGCCTTTTTGCTGGTTTTAACCATTTAAGAAGCTGCAGGCTGCCTTGTACATGCCGGGGGCATAACAGAACATGCCAATAGTTGCATTTGCAAGTCAGCTGGAGTAATAATTTCACTTTATTCAGCACTGGTCAAATCTCACTTGGAGTACTGTGTCCAGTTCTGAGCACCTCATTTTAAAAAAAGATATTGAAAAATTCAAGTGGGTGCATAGAAGGGCAATAAGGGTGAACAAGGGTCTGGAAAGCAAGTTTTATGAGGCAAGAGTGAACAAACTTTATATATTCAGCCAAGGAAGGAAAAGATTAAGGCCGTTTTCACACAAGACACTCTCCACCCACTACCCATGTTACAGGGCACCCATAGGGCAACACTGCAGCCCTGCAACATGTGGAGAATGTCTTATGTGAAAACGGCCTAAGGGGAGACATGATAGCAGCCTTCAGCTACTTAAAGAGCTGGCACCAAGAAGCTGGCGAGGAACTGTTCTGCATTGCTACAGAGGGCAGGACTGGATACAAGGGGTTCAGCTTACAGGAAGGGAGATTTTGGCTAATTTCAAGGGAAATTTCCTAATAGCAATAGCTGTGCAAGAATAGAACACGTTGCAGGCTCTCTGCCACTGGAAGCTGGACTGCCATCTGTTGGGAGGGTTGCAGTTGTAGCCATCTTGTATTCAAGCAGGGGACTGGACTAAATGACTCTCAATGTCCCTTCCAACTATATGGGTGACGGCACCACTGTCATCCCACCAAGAGGTGGGAGGGCTACCACCACTGGGGCAGCTCCGACGGCAGGAACAGACATCCCTCTGGCCTGCTTCGGTGGGGGAGGGAACGGGGAGTGCTGCACAATTGGCTAGCTCCACCGCCAGCGACTTGTTCCCCGCTCTTTGCCGTGACAGGCAGTCATGGCTGCCAACAACAGACAGCCATGGCTGGATGCCATGGCGGACCCCAACGTTGGACGAGGACGGGCTGGGAACAGACATTCCTGTCCAGTTCCACATGCTCTGGCCTAAGTGGGAAGCTGCCGGGCCCAGAATGTGGGCCCGCTTCATTCCAGGCCCACATGTCCGGCCGGTCTTCTACCCCCACTGGGGTAGCACCCACCTCTGGTGCCCCTGGAATAAACATACCACCATGACGCTGGCCCAGCCAGGCCAAAGCGGGCCGTACTCGGCCAGCATCACATTTGTAAATCTGACCCATCCCCGGCAGTCTCGGTGATTACTCACTGTATGGTGGCTGTGGGGGACAGGATGAGGGCGAGCCAATTGAAGCTGGATCCTGACAAGATGGAGGTGATGTTGGTGGGTAGGGCAGTGGGAGTGGCATACCCCATCATTGATGGGGTTCACCCCCCACTGGTCCTTCAGGTTCGGAGTCTTGGAGTGCACCTTGATTCCCAGTTCTGCCTGGATGTCCAGGTGGATGCTCTGGTGAAGAGCGCTTTCCACCAGTTATATCTGGTGCGGTGGCTTTGGCCATATGTCTCAGACTCTGACCTGGCCACCATCATCCATGCTTTTATCACCTCTAGACTAAACTATTGTAACGCACTCTACGTGGGGCTACCTTTGGGGACGGTTCAGAGACTGCAGCTGGTGCAGAATGAGAGAGTTCTTACAGGGACGGGCTGCCATGAGCACATTACACTGGCTGCCTATAGTCTTCTGGACCCGATTCAAGGTGTTGGTGATTACCTATGAAGCCCTATACAGCCAGGGGCGGATTGGCCATTGAATGCACCGGGAGGATTCCCGGTGGGCTGGGGGCTGGGCTGGGGGCCGGTCACGCTGTCTTTTTTAAAATTATTCTTAACAAACAAACAAACAAATTTGTTGGTCCTGACCCCTGTCGGGTTGGGTTGGGTTGGGTTGAGGGGGGGGGCTTACCTGACTCTCCCTCCTAGTAGCGGGGACAGCGATCGGGCTGGGAGATAAGGCTGTTTGTTTACAAACAGCTCCTGCCCATGTGCTGATCAGAAGGTTGCTACCTTGTAAAGAAGGTTCTT
>QEPC01003766.1:3323181-3377744 GCA_003113815.1 Sphenodon punctatus | reverse complement strand
AGGAATGAAGAAGCCTTACTGTAGGATGCATAGCAAGGGACAGAGTGATTTTTTTGGTTGGGGGCCACTGAGCACTGAAACGGAGTGATTTGGGGAGCCAGAGCACTGAAATGAGGGCCAGTACCCACCCAGTGGCAGTCTCCCCCCTGCCATCCCCCCAAAACCTCCCGCTCACCCCTGCCAGGCTGCTGAGGATCTGAGTCTGGGGACTCAGCTCTGATAGGCCCCAAATCTGGTACTTTCTGCCCGCCCCAAGCCACGCCCCCTTGGCCTGTTTCCGGCGCGCCGGCAGCTTTGCCGCCGGCACAGGGCCACTAACACTATATTCTCCCGGGCCACTTTGATTTCCCAATCCGCCCCTGTATACAGCCTAGGCCCTACCTGCCTGTGGGACCGTCTCATCCCCATGTCTCTGGATCGACCCCTGCGGTCGGCCAGGCGTGCCCGTCTCAAAGTCCCCTGGGTATCTTGGGGGCGATGATGGAGAAGGCAATCTCGGTGGCCGCCCCGAGGCTGTGGGACTCCCTCCCAGAAGAGGCCTCCGTGGCCCCGGGCTGGTCCTCCTTTCATCAACAATGCAAGACCTGGCTGTTCTGCCAGACTTTTGGTGGGGGACATGGGTGAAGGGTTGTGGGTTAGGGTTTTTGTATATTCTTTTTGTGACCTCCCCCATGTTGTTTTATATCATTATGATTGTTTCATATTTATATTATTGGTTTTTTTACTCTTTTAACATTGCTAGCTGCCCCAAGCTGTTTTTATAGGAGGGGCAGGGTATAAATTGATATATAAATAAATACCCTATGATTATGTGATTCTATTACTTCCTTGGGGTCTAGGCTAGGCCATGCATCTCCTGGGTAAATTGCAAAACCTGCACCCCTGCTGGTAAGTGATGTGGGTTTCAATCTGATCGATTAGACACGGATCTCTGATTATATGTTCTTAGTAGTAGTAGAAGCCCAGTGGCTGTCCCTAGTGTGCAGTCTGTGTTCCATAAAAAGCCACACTCTCTAGTCTTTCAGTGCCATCTTGGGAGGGGTGGGGATCTTTGTTTTAAAGGAGTATACCCTGCTGTTGATTTCTGTCTCTTTCCTGTTCATCTGGCTTTGGCCTTTTCACTCCCTTGCCTTCTAAACTCAAAATCAAAGCTTATTCAAATATTTCTATTTAAGGTCAAATTAAAGAGCACTTTTTTATTGTGCAAATACAAGGCTTCAGCACACCGGGAAGAAATTTTTATAACTGTTGTGGTAATTTGCTTTAAGCAATATAACTCTTACATTTTAGCATGCAGGAAACCAATATGACAAAATGAATAATAAGTTTTCCCTTAGAGGAGAGAAGCTTTGAAGAGAATATGAGGCACGTACAGCAAGTGTCAGGGAGCAGGAAGGGGTGATGGGTTATCAGGGCAGAAAGTGGTGGTGCTCTGCCTTACCTGAGCTGCCCAGCACTCGCTGCTGCTGCCCTGCATTACCGTAATGAGAGAAGGCACAGGCACAGAGGGCTGCTCTCGGCATTTGTCGTCTGCACATAGTGCCTGTTTTAATGGTGAAGCAGAGGGGAAAGGCAGCAGCAGGAGGTGGGAGAACCCTCTCCTGGGCTACACTGTGCAGAGGGGGCAGGTGGGGCTGCAGGAAAATCACCCTCAGCAGGGCACTGCAGATCAGAGCAGGGGAGGGGCTGGAGCTCAAGGACTCCCTGTAAACCTCTATGGAGCTGCCCAACCAATCAGCCTGGCTGGAGGGGCAATGCAGCCAGCATCCACCAGCAAATCACAAAGAAGGGCAGCAGGAGGGGATGATGCCACACCTCCCATCTTCCCTTCTCTCCCAAAGCCCAGCACAGCTGAAAAAAATGGCAACCAGAGCTGTAACCGGGTGAATCTGAGGCCCTTTTCTAACGGACGTGGAGGGATGGGTGGGTGGTACGGTGGGTGGGTGGGTTGGTGGTGCATGGGGATGCGTTTCCATGGACCCCACCCATCCACCTCCACCCATCTCCATGCACTGAGCATCAGGCATTGGCACCCGTTGCTCTGTGCATGGATGATGGGTGGAGGTGGGTGGAGTGCAGAAACGCACACACACACCCCGACCCACCATCCACGGCATTCCCACGGATGTCCCCCAATCCCCTCCACACCCACCGCGGCATTCACACAGGCACCCCCACACACACCTGTGCCAGGGGGTGCGTCCATGTGCAAACGGCCTGAAAATACCCCGTCATTCCACCCACTCAAATGGTCTCCTCATACCCCTCAGTTTGTCACTCCATCTACTCTCTGTAGTCTCCTCTCTAGCTTGTTTTTTGTCATTCCACACACACACACACACCCTTACTTCCATTCCCTATGGGAGATGCAGCTCCATTGTTTTGTGTTACCGCCCATTAAAGCATATTATTGTTCACATATCTCCATACCTGGCATTTGTGTTTCCTCCATCGTTTCCAATGGGGCATTCCATGTTATTCATTTTAGTATGTCCTAGAATTCTGGCCTCTAATTGCCTGAGGTTTCCAGATACCAATATGTCTGCTTGAACTGTACCTTTGAACTGTACCTTATAACTAAGATACTCCACCTGTTTGGAGTTGTCCTGGCTTTGGGGACTAACCACATTGCTGCATCCAGGGCCTTTTATTCAGCCTACTGCAGAGTTGGCCAATCAGCCCTGCCCTTGCAGGCAAGCAGCTCCTTGGTTAAACCTTTTAGGTCTCACTTTGGAACAGGATGTGTAAAGAGAGGGAGCAGCCTTTGTTATAGGGAAAAAAGGTGTAAGGGAGGGACAGCAGGGATGGGAGGGGCTGGTCTGTGGTGAGGGATTAGAAATGCAGCACCATGAGTGTGGCTCATAGTTAAACGTTAAGTCTTCTATACTATTTCCTCAGTATTCTTCCCCATGATTCCTCCCAAGTGAACTCTACTGTTCATGCCCTCCTCTCTCCCACTTGCAACTGCAGCTGTGGGGGGGGGGGGAGAGAGAGAGAATGGGGGAAGTGTTTGCATTCTTTCAAATTTGCAGACAACACCAAGTTATTCAAGGTCGTTAAAACACGAGAGGACTGTGAGGAACAGCAACAGGATCTTACAAGACTGGGTGCTTGGGCATCTAAATGGCAGATGAGATTTAATGTGAACAAGTGCAAAGTGATACACATAGGGAAAAATAACCCAAACTATGAGTACACAATGCTGGGTACTAAGCTAGGAGTTACCACTCAGGAAAAGGATCTAGGAATGATTGTGGACAATACACTAAAATTCTCAGCCCAATGTGCAGCAGCAGTCAAAAAAAGCGAACAGAATTTTAGGAGTCATTCGCAAAGGGATAGAGAATAAAACTGAGGATGTCATAATGCCTCTAAATAAATCAATGGTGGAGTAAATACCGCGGGTGGTGGGTGTGGGTGCGTGCTCCTGCTCAACACCCACCTCCACCCACCCATGGAGCAATGGACTCCACTGCCGATTGTTCCATGGGTGGAGATGGGTGTTACATGGGAGCATGCATGCACCTACACTCACTGCCCGCAGTGTTTACACAGACACCTCCACCCATCTCCACCCTGCGAAATGCACCCCACCCACCACAAGTGGTGTTTCCACAGATGCCTCTGCCCATCTCCACCCAGAGAAACTGGGTGGAGGCATCTTGTGTGAAAAGAGCCCATGTTACAGGGCTGCAGTGTTGCCCTGTACCATGTATAATATAATGTAACACCCATTTTATCGGTGTTAGAGTGTCTGTGTAAAACGGGTCATAGCTGAACTAGAAAAGATACAGAGAAGGCCAATGAGAATGATAAAGGGTATGGAACAGCTTCCGTACAAAGAGAGGCTTGACAAGCTGGGTCTCTTCAGCTTAGAGAAGAGAAGACAGAGGGGACATGATAGAGGTTTATAAAAATCTTGAGTGGTATGGAACGAGTAGAGAGGGAATGGTTATTTACCCTCTCAAATAGTACAAGAACTAGGGAACACTCCATGAAACTAGCTGCTGGCAGATTTAAAACAAATAAGAGGATGTACTTTTTCACTCAACGCATAATTAACCTATGGAATTTGTTGCCAGAGGACATTGTCAGGGCCAGTAGCATAGCTAGGTTTTAAAAAGGACTGGATAAGTTCTTAGAGAGTAGGTCCATTAATGGCTTTTAGCCAAGTAGCTTACGGGATGAACATCTTACTGTTGGGAGCTGGGAGTGAACAACGGGGAATGGGTTGCCCATTGTGACTGTTGGTTCTTCTCCCATGCAATCGAGATTGGCCACTGTCAGAGGACAGGATACTGGACTTGATGGACCATTGGTCTGACTCAGTATGGCACTTCTTATGCTCTTACGTTCTTTCATGCATACGAAGAATAAGATGGAGGTTCACACCAAGACTTGCCCCACAGTTAGGCATGTATAGGATTTTTCTTCTGCACGGTGGATTTTCTCACATATACTGAGAGCTGAGCTCACCCTGTAGCATTTCCTAGTGACAGCACATGTACAGCTTCTCTCCAGTGTGGATTTTATGGTGTGTATTGAGTACCTCAGCTTCTCCTGAAGCTTTCCTTGCACTCCTGGCATGTACAGGGTTTCTCTTCTGTGTGGATTCTTACTTTTATAATAACAAAGTGAACAAATTCACACATACATATAATGTCCCCTTACCTAAAACAGACTTGAACCTTCAACCTACAATTTTCTTTTCTAGCACTTAACCTACAGGAGAAATTGCTGGTTTCCCCTGTTTGATTTGCTCATGGAGCGTTGCATTTTGCTCACTATTGCTTGACAGCAATATTATGTAGACTTTAGTTCTGTATTTACTGTGCTTTTTCTTCTAATTGTTTTTTCCATAGTAATGTGTAATGTTTTTAGGAGGTCCCACCTACTGGAGGCCTCACTGCCGGCCCACCAACCTAAAAGTGCACCAGACATTACTGGGAGCAGGTAGTTCATGAACAATCCTTTATGTTCCTACTCCTAACCTAGAAGTATAAAACCAGAAGAACAGCAGCCAATTATCTGATACAGTAAAAAAGTAACTCAGATTAAGCACATATGGGATACAAGGGGGGACATGAGAGCCATCTTCAAATATCTGAAGGGTTGTTACTGTTGGATTTTATTAGTGGTCAAAAACCAAAAAAACCAAAGTTTCACTACCTACTGTGCCAGGACCTGTTAGAGCTCTGGCTAGGCATCAGCAGAGTGTACACACAGCAAAAAGGAAAATAGCTTGAATTTTCAGTAGCAACAGCTTAGAAGTAATCAACACCTTGGAGATTGTTTCTAGATTGAAAATAATCTACTTTATTGAGAAATACGTTGTGATAGGAAAGGCCTATCCCTAGATTTTTCTATCTAGCATGGTGGCCAGTCATGTTGAAGGTCAGAGGAAGAAGAAAGGAATGGAGAAGGTCAGGAAGAAGAAGGAAGTCCAGTAGGAGCTTCATGGGCACATCCAACCTGAGTGGGGGAAGGGGGACTTAGAAGCAGAGATCAGAAAGGTTAAAGTGACACACACACTAACTCACTATCTCTACTCCCAATGGCCCTAGTGGTCATTAGGGTTTGTTGGTGCAAAAGGTTGATGTCATCTGGAGCTGTTTCTCCAACACCCCTTCTCATCACCTGTCAAGCCAGCTAACGACTCCCATTTGCTTACGTAACATCTGGAATCGATCCCTTGGTAGTGGCTGGGTCAGTCCATCTGCCACCATTTCTTCACTTGGGCAATACTTCAACTCAGTTAGCCCTTCTTCCTGTGCATCTCGAACATAGTGGTACTTGATGTCAATGTACTTCGTTCAAGACTTGGCCTTTTCCATTTGTGAGAGCTTAATGCAACTCTGGTTGCCCTCAAACATCGTGGTAGGCTTTGACTCTTCAATCCCAAAGTCCAACAGCAGCTTGTGTATCCACACAACTTCCCTGCATGCTTCACTAGCTGATACATATTCTGCTTCTGTTGATGAGAGTGTAACAAGTGACTGCTTCCTGCTACTCCAACTTATGGCTCCATCTCCATAGAGAAACAGGTGTCCACTGGTGGACTTGCGATCAGCTATGTCTTCAGCCCAATCTGCATCCATGTATCCCACCAGTCTAGGGTTGCTGCTTACTGGAATCTTCAATGCGTAGTGCGCGGTACCCTTCAGGTATCTCCCCAGTCTCTTGACTGCAGTCCAGTCATTCTTGGTTGGGGCACTTACTTTCCTGCTTAAGATTCCCACCGCTGTGGCAATATCTGGCCTTGTCACTGTGGCTATGTACAAAAGCTTGCCAATCGCTTTTCTGTACTGGTTGTTGGCTGCCAGAGGCTCATCATCTTCCCTTTGTTTCAGGAAATTGACATCCATTGGTGTACTGACCTCATTGGCATCTGTCAGTCCCAGACATTCCAAAAGATCCTTGATCTTTGCTTTCTGGTTGAGAAGATAACTTCCATCTTCTTCTTTTTCTATTTGAATGCCAAGGTAGTGTGAGATGCTTCCAAGTTCCTTTACTTCTACTTCCTTGTTTAGTTGCTCAACAATCTCGTGACTGTCTTGCTCCTGTTCATAACAGATGATCATATCATCAACATAAGTCAGGATACAAGTCCATTTATTGTCTCTGAATCTTGAGTACAGGCAGGGGTTAGCTTGTCCTTGCGTGAACCCTTCCTTAAGCAGTAGTTGATTCAGTTTCTCATTCCATGCCCTAGCTGCTTACTTCAAGCCATAAATGTTCTTCTGGAGCTTGCATACGAGCTTCTCCCTTCCAGGTTCCTCGAAGCCTGGTGGCTGCTGCATGTAGAGGTCTTCCTCAAGTTCTCCATTCAGGAAGGCAGTTTTGACATCTAAATGGTCAACATGCATTTTTCTGAAAGCTGCTATGCTAAGTAGTGTTCTGATGGAAGTGTGCTTCACGACTGGTGCAAATGTTTCATCGTAGTCTTCTCCATATATTTTGGAGTATCCTTTGGCTACTAGTTTCACTTTGTAGTGCTGTACATCCCCTTCTGCATCCTGTTTGACTCTGAAGACCCATTTTCAACCTACAGGTTTTCTTCCAGCAGGTAGTGCCATAACTGTCCCAAGTTTTGTTCTTGTGTAAAGATTCAATCTCTTCCTTTGCTGCTTTCTTCCATTTTTCAGCTTCATGGGTTGGCATCCTTTCAACATCTTTCTATGTTCTGGGTTCTTGCAGCTCTGCACTTGTAGTAAGGTAGGAGTATGTCAAGGGTGGAACTTCTTTGTTGGACCTCTGTGACCACCTGAGTTCTGGCTCAGCTTCTGTGACTCCTTCTGAATCTTCTTCTGGTTCTGGCTCACAGATTGGCATGCGGTGCCTGAGGGTCTGCTCACATGGTTCCTCTTTCATTTGGATCCTTGATGCCAGGTCTGGTAATTCACCTTTGATTGGCTTTTGTCTTTCATCAAAAGTACACAACATTGCAAATTTCAATATTACCAGTTTCAACATTGAGAATTCTGTATCCTTTCCCTCCTAGTACATATCCACACAAAACTCCTTTCTTGCTTCTGAAATTCAATTTGTTTCTTTGCCTTTGGTACATATGCATACACATCGCATCCATAAACTCTGATGTGGTTTAGGCTAGGCTTGTGTCCAAACCACAGTTCAAGTGGAGTCTTCTCTATGGCTTTGCTTGACAATCTGTTCTGCAGATAACTGGCAGTTATTAGTGCTTCTCCCCAGAACTTGCTTGGCAAACCTGCATCTTGCAGCATGTATCTTTCCATCTCCAGTAGAGATCTATTTTTTCTTTCTGCAACACCATTCTGCTCAGGAGAATATGGGACTGTAGTCTCATGTTCAAATCCCTGTTCTCTCAAAAAGGCTTTCATGTCATTTGAGATGTATTCACCTCCATTGTCTGACTTTCATCTCTGAGTCTTTCTTCCAAACTTGTTGCTGACCAGTGCAACATATTCTTAAAACTTCCCAAATACTTGGCTTTTCTCTCTCAAGGTGTAAACATAGGCAAATCTTGAGAAACCATCAATAAATGAAACTATATAAACATTTCCTCCAAAACACCTTTCCAGAGGACCTGAAACATCACTGTGAATCAACGCTAGAGGGCGCTGAGACTCTTTCTTCTCTAGTTTGTAAAATGTTGGCTTCACACTTTTCGCAGTAACACAACACACATATCTGCCTGTAGTCTCTTTACACGGCTGCCCCTTAAAGTCTTTAATTAATTCCCCTTTCTCAAGCTGGGAAATTACATTAACATCAAGGTGCCCTAGTGCTCTGTGCCAAAGTAGATCACATGATCTGTGGGTGCAGCTCCTGTCTAAATTTGTTTGTTCTTTCACAAAATTCACTTTATTATTATTATTATTATTATTATTATTATTATAAACATTTATATAGCACCAGCCATGTGCCTGGTGCTGTACAGAACATAGAAATAGACGCGGTCCCTGCCTGTGGCTTCAAAAAGTCCACTGCCTCTTAGAGATCCAGACATTATTAGATCAACCTCCTTAGCAATGTTCATCCATGAATTCAAACTTGCATTCTTTCTTAACTCCATACTTTACAGAGATTAAGTTATTCTTTTATGAAGGGACATACAGATCATCTTCTATGATCACTGTTACAGTTTCTCCATCAGGGAGTTTGCAAAAGATTTTTGCAGTGCCCTTCCCTTTTGAGCACACTTCTCTTCCATCTGCTAAGAAAATAGGAACCGAGTAGCCCATATCAATTTCTGAGAATAATTCTACATCCTTGAAGAGATTTTCAGAAGCACCAGAATCAATATAAAAAACATTTTTACTGACTTCTGACATTGCATTAAAAAGTTTTATTTTTCCTTTTGCCTTCCGATTCTTTCCTTGAGAGTTGGCAGTTTTCTGCAGACACTCTGTCTCAGCAGTAATGGGTGCTTTAGGATTCCCCATTGTCTTGCCCTTTGGACAATTAGCACGTAAATGTCTCTCACTGTCAGATAAAGCACCTCTTCTTGTCTCTCTTTTGTGAGCTAAAGGCTGCAATCTGGTCTGTAGAAGTTTGCTTTGTCTCTCTGATAAAATTCTCATTGAGTCTACTAGAGAGGTATTTTAAGTCAATTGTTGCATCAGATACTTCAATTGCAATTTTAAAGGTTTATCCGAACGAGGCAAAGAATTCAAAATGAATCCCACAATTCCGTTTTCTCCAAGGTCTATTCCTGAATCTTTGAGCCTTTTTTCGAGAGACTGTATTTGGCTTACATGCTCTGTGGGATCTTCATTCTCTTTTAGTCTCATATTACAGAGCCTTTGAATGATAAAAATTGCTTTGCTGGAACTTTTACAGTTATAGGATTTTTCCAGCTTCTTCCAGACTTCACTGGCCAATTCAACACCCTCAAAATGAACAAATAGCTTTGGACTTACATGCATCCCAAGGATTCCAAGAGCTTTGTCATTCTGTTTGTCCCAATGGTCTTGGTTAGCTCCTGCAGCTGTCGACCTCTATGTTATCAGCACATTGTAAAGACCTTGACACTTCAAGCAAGACTTCATAAGGAAATACCAATCCTTGAAATTCACTCCTTCCAGCTTTGGAATGTTGAGACTACCTTGGGCTGTTTCCATTCTGTTTCCTTTTGTTCCAAAAAAAAAAAAAAACCAAAAAAAAGCTGTGCCTTTCTCTTCTGAGATTCAATTCAAGTTCCAAATAATCTGTTAGGATTTTCAGGAGGATTCTGGGCCCATAGCCGTATGTTGGATTTTATTAGTGGTCAAAAACCAAAAAACCAAAGTTTCACTACCTACTGTGCCAGGACCTGTTAGAGTTCTAACTAGGCATCAGCAGAGTTTACACACAGCAAAAGAAAATAGCTCAAATTCTCAGTAACAACAGCTTAGAAGTAATCAATTGAAAATAATTTACTTTATTGAGAAATACATTGTGATAGGAAAGGCCTATCCCTAGATCTTTCTATCTAGCTGCCACCAGCATGGTGGCCGGTCATGTTGAAGGTCAGAAGAAGAAGAAGGGAATGGAGAAGGTCAAGAAGAAGGAGGAAGTCCAGTAGGAGCTTCCTGGGCACATCCCACCTGAGAGAGGGAAGGGGGGCTTAGAAGCAGAAATCAGAAAGGTTAAAGTGACACACACACTAACTCACTATCTCTACTCAGTTGAGGAGCCCTAGGGAGATGAGAGGCCGACCACTGGTTGGGAGGACACCCTTGGCCATGCCTGCGAGAGGGCCGACAGTATAACTTTGCCCCACAGATGGAGGAATGGTGTAGCAGCCCAGAGGGCCAAAAGGAGCTACAGCTGTCAGGCAATCACAGAGACCTGCCCCCTGCTCCCGGGATCCCAGCTATAAGATTTTGCGGCTGCCTATGGTGGTGTTGAGGAGCCCTATGGAGACGGGAGGCCAGCTGCTGGTTGGTAGGATGCCCTTGTCCCTGCCCACGAGAGGGCTGACTGTATAACTTTGCCCCGCGGATGCTGGAAAAGTGTAGCAGCCCAGAGGGCCAAAAGGAGCTACAGCTGTCAGGCGAGCACAGAGACCTGCCCCCTGCTCCTGGGATCCCGGCTATAAGACTTTGCAGCTGCCTACCTTCCAACTCTAAGTTTCTATTATTCTATGGGTATTTTCAGAAGTGATGCTGCCACACTTTACCATGCTTTACCATGCTTAACCCCACTTCTGTTCATCAGCTGCCAGATGTTCACTGCACTTTGCCCTGAACCATGGTAGCAGTTACCACCGGTTGTGATCTCAGAAAATCAAGAGGAAGAGCCAGTGGTAAGCACTACCATGGTTTGAGGCAAAGCATGGTAAGGCGCACCATCATGTCTGTTCTGGGTACCAGCCTACCCCAGGGCAGGGGGGCGGCTATTACCCTGGATTGGGTCTAAGCATAACAGTGTCACTTCTGAAAATACCCTATGAATAGAGTGAGTGCTTACACAAACTGGAAAATTCAAGGTGAGCTAACAAACTCAAAGACATTATTTCAAAACCAGAAATGCACTGTGTGAAAGTGGAATCCCAAATGTACATCAGAACAGAAACTGTGACTTATCTAGATATTAAGGCCAATGGTGTATATTCTGAAGTTCTGATAGTACAAAGAATTAGCTAGAGGAGTTGACGGTTTTGTACAGATTCACCAGAAGACTCAGGGGCATAGCTATCATAGGGACAGGAGGGAAATTTGTCCTGAGATCCAAGCTGGGGTGGGTGGTTGAGGGCCCACAGGACCCATGCTGTGGGGGACACAAATCCTGTCCTGTTGCGGTGTGGCTGGGCAGAGATGGAGCAGAATTTGAAAGTTCCTGCAGCACATGTGACCCACTCAGCAGCGATACGAGGCAGATGAACACAGGCACAGCCGCAGCAAGCCCTCATAATGACCGGTAGGCTATTTGGTCTCGCATACCCCAAGGCATAGGTGCAAAACCTTTTCCTTGCTGTGGGCCACTTTCAAAATTATTACCAGCTTTGTGGGCCACGTAGGAACTGGGGGTGCGAGTGCTTAAAAGGTATTCTCAGGATGGGAGAAAGAAGGAGAGGGGTCCAGATTATGGATCTATGGAATGGACCCATCCTCTGTCCTTGATTGTATGCCCTCATCTCCACTCCCTTCCCTAAGCTTACTCCTCCAGTGCTTGAGGGCATTGACTGTATCCCAAGACCAGATTTAGGCACTGGAAGGGTGTAAAAAAAACAAAGAAACCCCAAACCCAGCCACAGTCTTTGTAACTGGAATTGCTGCTGCTCAGTAAAGGAACTAGGAAACATCCTGGGAAAGGACACAGGGTCCATCTGAGGCACTGCAGGGAAGGCAGCAATTGGGGCACTCATCAGGGAGTGCATCTTAGAAAAGTTATTGATGGCCAGGATTCTACAGAAAGTTAAAGTTTGCTCTTAGCTCTCACCATCAGCTGAGCTCCAAAGCGCTAGGCCTCAAGGTGACTTCTAATGGGACAACTACACTCAGAGGAGAAAGCTAAAGGGGAAGCATCTTTAATGGAGTAGTGACTACAATGAAGTTCATTTGGACAGTTTTGGATTAATGGTTGGTGGATAGCAGCCTTACTGTATGCAACGCTTAAGAACAAGCCAAGATAAACACACCCCTAAATGCTTTACTGATAAAATGATGATTGAGAAAACTCACTGTAACAGAGTGCTGCCAGTGCACATTGGAGGAGGACATAACCACCCCTCGAAGATCAAAGATTGCCAAGAGTTCTTTAGATTTAAGCCGCCAAAGCACCATTATGAGTTTAGAATCATCTAATCAGGTCCCTGCATAACACAAGCAGTAGAAATTCAGCCAGCAGTTCCTGACTCAAGCCCAGAACTTCTGGGTAAGCTATAGTTTACTTTCTAGAAATCTACCCAGTCTTTAAGTCATCCTAATTACCCTCACCACTAAGCACTTGCAGCGTATTTCTAGTCTGAATTAGTCTAGCTGCAGCTTCCATCTACTGGTTATCTCCTTTTGCCTTTGTCTGCTAGATTAAACAACCATCTACTCTCAGAAACCTCTTCCCCCGAGGAAGTATTTATAGACCATGATGTAATCAAAGCTGCAGAAGAGGAGGACTTCAGCAAAAGTGCATTGTACAGGCAGAAAGGGGAGGGAGGGCAGCAAAAGAAGGTTACAGCAGTCAAGGTAAGCAATGAGTCAAGGCAGAACATCATTAGCAGTATCCATATGAGTATTGTTAATGCAAATGGTATATATTCTGGGGTTCCGAGAGCACAAAGGATTACTTAGAGGAGATGCTATGTATAATAAAACTCTTACATGACATCTGATAAAAATATATGGCATACAACTTATCCTTGCACAGTACTGTACCTTTGTGCAGGACCACGCAGAATTTGTATGATGATTAATAGCATTACTCACGTAACCTTCAGTATTTTTGAGGCTATCATGATGGTCTATTGCAAATAATATCCCCATTTATAAAAGTACTGCCATACCAAAGAGATTTCAATGTACAGTAAATAAATCAGAATAAATAAAGTTCCCCAAAGGATAACTTGTATAAGCTGTTCGAAATATAACTTATTAAAGCTTTAGCCTGCTTAGATAATATCTCACCAATTAAATGCCGGTATCCTTATTTCAGCTTTGAGGTGACCTTCGTGTGTCAGTGCTGTGTAATGCGAACACATCAAGAAGACAACAGACCAAGCACAGCAGAATATGAAACATTGGCTGCAACCATTCTGGCAAGGCAGTGAACCTGTTCTGCAGAACAGAAATAATCTCAGACATCATTAAATCATGTCTGTGTACACTCTTCATTTGCCATGATTGCCAGCAGTGACTCATTGGAGATGCTTAACTGTGAAACCTCCCAAATCCACAGATTATCTGTTGGGTTACACCATTCCCTGAAGGTCTCTCTTTAAAAATTGACTGTTCTATGCAGTGCTTTCAGCCACTTTGTCAAGGTGAAATACAAGATTAACCAGTAAAAAACAAAACAAAGGCATGGCTATACTTTTCCTATAGGGTTTTCACATCTTCAGGGCCGTGCAAATCATTTCAGATCTATCACTTATGGCAGAAATGGCCAGACTTATAACACATGCAGTCCACTTCAGTTAGGCATCAGCCTCAGGCAATCTACCAAGATACTTTCCGCTGACTCTGACACTCCAGGCTCCCAGCAACTGGTCTCAGGAGTGGAAAGCAATGATCCCCTTTAGAGAGAGTCTTCCTCACCACACTAGAGGAACTCTCCTAACCCACCACCTCCCCATCTCCCAGACACGATCACTGAATGGTTGGTCCCCTGATCTCCTGGTCTGGAATGTAGGTCACACCATGATCTCCTGGTCTGGAATGTAGCTTGTGACCTACCAGTAGATTGCGATCTGACCATCCTGACTTATAGGGTTTCTAATGCCAAACTACACATTTAAAAACCTGACCAACAACGGATATGCCATCTAAAATAAGAGGCTGCTGTATGTGATGAAAATGAACTCCAACCTTAAACAACAAAAACTTGTGGTAGCTCAGTGGGAAACCCATGTTGCATAATCTTATGGTAGGAAAGTATTTGAATTTCTACCTCACAACCATAAAAATAAATGAATTAATTAATTAAATTTTTAAAAAACAAACCTAATGTGGGGGGGGGGGGGGACATGTAATTTCCTTAAAGACAATCCATAATAAAAGCAGAAGAGAATGAATAAACAGGGGCTCAATCCCTTGAGGCCACAGCGAAGGATCAGTCTATTGCTGCCGTGAATCTTAGAAAAATAAACATTCTGCATATTATACATTTAATCCTGATGGAGTCAAAGTGGTTCATAGGATACCTTTTCTGGGATTGACTTCTCTAGCTCATACATTTGGGACCGTGTGTGTGTGCCACCTGTGTAAAAAGGGCCTTTGAATTGTCCCTGGATTAGATTTAGATTTGGACCTCCTGGCCTTAACACTATAGTTCACCAACTCCAACTGTGATCTGAACCTGGGCCCTGAAAAATCCAAATTCCACTGAAGTCAGTGGAAATTTCAGTGGGCTTTGGATCAAAATGAATGTAAAGTATAATTGTATCAACAAAGTTCTTGCATTAGAGATCTCAGAGCATCTCTCTTTATAGATGCAGGTAGCTCAGCTCTGAAAGTTGAACTCTCATCTACAACAGTTTAAAGGTCATAATTTGTGCCTAAAATACCAAGAACAAATACCAAGAGCAATTTTTTATGGCATCTTAGCACAGTACACAAGCTTATTAGTTAAACAAAGGTGTTAGATTTTACCTATAAAGCCCTAAACGGCTTGGGCCTCTGGTATCTGAAAGACCGCCTCCTCCTTCATGTCCCATCACAGTCCCCAAGATCAGCTAGGAGCGCCCTCTTGCAGGTACCATCTGCCCATGAAGTTTCTATAGCCAGGGCCACAGAGCAGCGTACTCAGTGCCCTGCACCCCACAATTATTTATTTAAATATTCATTTATTTAATCAATTTTTATCCCGCCCTTCCTGAAAACAGCTTGGGACGGCTAACAATTTTAAAACATAAACATACAATCATATAAAAAGTTTAAAACACTCCTAATAATATTAAAACAGGGTTAGGCACAAAAAACAACAAACAACAATTATGGAACTCCCTCCCCTTGGAGATTTGTCTAAGCCCTTTCTATTTGGCAGGCAGAGATAGAGTTGGGTGGGAGGCATTGCGTGGAGGTTAAGGGGAATTTTTAAAATTAATTGTAAGCCACTGTGAGCCTTTATGGGAAGGGCAGCATATAAAAATTAAATAAATTCCCACGGCTTCATCTAGTTGCAAAGAAGTTTGGGGAACTGATAATGAACTCCGGTGTAGATGCTTATCTAAGCTAGGATGTCAGTTTTCAAAATGGTCTGTGTAGTATTTGTGCCTACACTAACACACAAATTTTGAGTAGTGACTGTTGATACCGCTCTTATTAGCCAGTATAGCCTGGCTGTCAGAATACTGAAATGCTGCTCTAGATTAAGAGAGATCCACAAAGGTAGCACAAACTCTTTCAATCAAATGCTAGCATGCTGGTGAATGAAGAGTCATGGATTTTAAAAGGCCACATTCTTTATGTCAGATCAAATAATCAAGTCTGTGCTTTCTGTCCCAAGTTTGATTTGTTCTTTGTATTACACCAGAAACTTCCCTCATGTGTTTATATTCACATTTCACTCAAAAATATACATTTAGAAGAATTTAGTTCCTTGAATTTCCTGAGGCAAAGTAACATGATTACATTGGGTAGGAATTAAATTCTGGTGTTGAGGGGATTCTGAGAAACTGTTTTGTATGGCTATTTCTTTGGGCTTTTAAGTTACTTTCTGCATGTTACGCTCTTTCTTTCTAAGAGACACTTCAGAGTTTCTTCTCACAGTCCATTTAAAAATTACCAAGCCAAGGAATTTCGATGTTTTAGGGGCATCAGTGATAGGATAGAATACTCAATTTCTAGGTCATTGTTGTGAATTTGGCCCATGTTGAAAGTCATTACCATTAACAGTTCTTTTATGGCCTGAACAAAATCAGTTAGATTTGTTCATCAAATTCTCTACTGACAAGTTTACACTTCACTATTGGCAACTTTGTTCGGCGAGAGTGTTTTATGAACAAGCCTTAGAGACAGAACTATCCCGTACACTATCACCACAGTTTGGATGAGACTTTTTTAGCAGAGAACAGGTCAGAGGCAGTAAAAGCCCCTTCTTGTCCTGCTGTATGGGATGAGTTTTGGGCAGTGTCGCCCTCGGATGCGGGGGATGCTCTTGGGACTGTTCGAGCCACCTATTGTGAACCAGACCCATGCCTCTCCTGGCTGGTTAAGGCTAGCCGGGAGACATTGGGGCCGTTGCTGGTGGGGATAGTCAATGCCTCCCTTGGGGAGGCCAGAGTGCCGGGCTGTCTCAAGGGGGCAGTGGTGTGGCGCCTGCTCAAGAAACCATCTTTGGACGTTGATGCCCTTGCCAGTTATCGGCCAGTCTCTAACCTTCCTTTTTTAGGGAAGGTTATTGAATGGGTGGTGGCTCGGCAGCTTCAGGGGCATTTGGACCAGGTTAACTTTCTCGATTCTTCGCAGTCAGTCTTTTGTCCGGGTTATGGCACGGAGACTGTGCTTGTGGCCTTGGCCAATGACCTCTCCCAGGAGTTGGACCAGGGTCATTTGACCCTGTTGATCCTGTTAGATCTCTCAACTGCATTTGATACTGTTGATCATGAGTTTTTGGTGACTCAGCTGTGGGACTGGGCAGGGATTGGCAGGACTGTTCTTGAATGATTCTGCTCTTTCCTGGCTGGGAGAACCCAGCGTGTGGTGCTGGGGGAGTTTTCATCTTCCCTCCGGGGCCTCACATGTGGAGTACTGCAGGGTTCCATTTTATCCCCTCTCTTGTTCAATGTGTACATGCAGTCTCTGGGAGAGGTTGTTAGGGAGTATGGAGTGAGATGTCAATATGCCAATGACATCCAGCTATCTCTCTCATTTTTCTCCGACTCAGGCCTGGCAGTCTCGGTGCTACCTGGTGTTTGTCCGCTGTGGGGAATTGGATGAGGGCGAGCCGCCTGAGACTAAATCCTGACAAGACAGAGGTGATAGTTGTGGGGAAGGCCGAGGGAGTGGTGGCCCCAATCATTGATGGGGTCCGTCCTCCCCTGGTTTCTCAGGTCCGGAGTCTGAGGGTGCTCCTGGACCAAACTCACCAAAAAACCAGAGCAACAAACTATTTAATATAAAAATTCATATATATATACACAACTAACATAACCCCATGTCCACAAATGAAGGCTGATTTCAAATAATTGATTCCTCAATAATAATAACCAAGAACTGGCTCATGTAACAAATCAATTCTCAAATTCTAAACGCTTATAAAAGTACAATAATTGTAATAACTTAGTAATCACAAAGATTAACATAAAACCAATAAAACAATCACAGTAAAACAATCCCCAAAACTGTAACAATAAGACAATCCCAAACACGTTTCAGGGCATAAGCCCCTTCTTCAGTGGGACATATTCATTAATATATAGAAAAGACTTTTTACAGCAGGAAAATTCCCACTTTTATCCCTTTTGGTGCTGCAAACCCCCACTTGCTGAACCAAGTGCACAGAATGGCTTGGAGGAGCAGTGAATGAACCGCCTTCTGTCCATTAAGTTATTCTTCCCTTCTTCTCATACCATAATTTTTGGAGCTAATGCCAAGTATAGCCACTGCAACCCAAGCACACCCATCCCCCCACCCACCATGTCCATGCAAAAACAACCAGAGACTGATGCTATGGTCCCTGTCCTAGTTTCTTACCAATAATATTTTGTATGAGCAATACTGTGGGAGTGGGGCGTGTTGGACTCACAGAGATGTTCTGCACCTTTTTCTATAATAATGCAGCGTGGCTGTACTTGTCTTGCTTCCTTCCAAGGCTGACAAGAGCCAGGTACTTTTTGACTCCAACAATGCTTAAAGATATATTTCCACAAGTAAAAATAGCATGCACTTGCCTAACTTCCATTCATTTGCAATACATGAGGCTCCCACATGGCGTTTTTCCTTTGAAACTCTCAAGTGCAAACATTTTTGACATTTCCAGTGCTATTTTAAATTATCATGTGCCAGAAACTATACTGTATGAGGAAAACTGGACTACTAAAAAATTTTCAACACAGATTCCAATAGAGTCTAAGAACAAGATCCAGCTCCCCACCACCAGTGCAAGGAGAGCACGTCAGGCATGTGCCAGCAGTTCAGTCAGTAGGCATCTGCTATGCCAGCAGTCTAACTGCAAGTAGCAAATAACCCCCGCTCTCTCGCCCTCACACACGCTGGAGTTATTGCAACCTGGGACATAGTTGCGTAAGACCCCCTGCAGATCATAGGCAGCATTAACCACCTCACAGAATGCTGCTTGGTACTAGTAATCACTGCCAGCTCCTCTCCAACTCCCACAGGTATAATTACCAGAGGGCATATCTGCTAGGGAGGCATCACCATTGCAACAGTTCCTAAACACACTCTGGCAAGATGGTAGGCCAAGGTGCCACCAGTGGACTGGATACTGGGTGTGAACCCCACTTCCTAGCCACACACCCCAGTCCCTAACAAGCATCCCCACATGTGCTGCACTGGTAAGGAGTCAGCCATCTTTCCACAGACAAAAACCCAGCAAAAGATTCCATTGGATATCCCTGGATCTATGTTGCTCCCCCTCAATCAGACACAGCCAGCGTCTGATGGCCACCACACCCTCCAGAATCTGTTGGATAGAAATGGAGATTGATGGCAGGGGATGGGTCAGAGCATCCACCCAGCTCCAACAGGATTTCCTTACACCATCAGCAGAGGGGGGGCATGCCCCTCCAAAGAATGGGTGCACACGGAAGCCACAGTACCTGGGGTTTTGGTACCCTGCATACCCCAGGACATTCTGCTACAGCACCATGGGGGCTCAATTGTACATATCCTGACCTGGCAACCACTGAGCTTTGCATCCCATGTCAGGGAAAGGGTACCCGAGCAGACTGTGAAGAATTGCAGGAGGATCTCATGAGACTGGGTGACAGGGCATCTAATTAAATTTAATGTGAACAAGTGAAAAGCGATGCACATAGGGGAAAATAGCCTAAACTATATGTATACAATGCTGGGTTCTAAATTAGGAATTACCATTGAGGAAAAGGATCTTTAAGTCATTATGAACCATACATTGAAATTCTCAGCTCAGTGTGTGGCAGCAGTCAAAAAAGCAAACAGGGCATTTTTAGACACACGTTAATGTTCCGGATGTTTCAATCTTCTGGGTTTACAAGTCAACAAGTAAGTTCAGGATTCATTTTTCACACACACACTGCCCTGAGGCAGTTCCTGGATGCATTCTTCATTCTGAGATAGCCTAAAGTAGCCACAGCTGTAGACATGACAGGCTGCCATGGGAACCAAGTAACCACAGCTGCTTGGAGCAAAGCAGTTTACCAGGAGAACCCTTTACACACGAAAGTTCTGGGAGTAGTTTCATGCAGAAGTTCAAAGCTCCAGATGAGTCATTTAGACACACAAAGTTCTGAATGTTACAGCAAACATCCAGGAGAAATCTGTGTCTAAAAACACCCAGAATGTTAGGAATCATTTGGAAAGGGAGAATAAAACTGAAAATATCATAATGCCTCTGTATATATCTATGGTATGACTGCACCTGGAATATTGTGTGTAGTTCTGGTCACCCCATCTCAAAAATACATAGTAGAACTAGAAAAGGTACAGAGAAGGACAACAAAAATGATCAGGGGTATGGAACAGCTCCCGTATGAAGAGAGGCTTGATAAGTTAGACTCTTCAGCTTAGAGAAGAGACAACCAAGAGGGGATATGATAGAAGTTTATAAAATCATGAGTGGTGTGGAATGAATAAATAAGGAACAGTTATTTACCCTCTCCAATGGTGCTAGAACAAGAGGACACTGTGAAATTAACTGGCAGCAGATTTACCCATTGTGACCTGTTGGGTACTTCTCCCAAGAGAAAGAGTCCGCTTTTAGATGAGTGGGTCGCTGTCGTGCGACCCGCTCGTGCGATGTTTCAAAAATCCACGATGAGGGATTACACATGACAGCAGTCAGGGATCATGCGCATGGGAGGCGGTAGTGCATGATTTGTCGACAGCGAATTAAATCCCTTGCAATAGGGGTATTTAATTTGCAGTTGGCATATCATGCGCTACCGCCTCCCATGCGCATGATCCCCGGCCGCTGTCACGTGTAATCCCGCATCGCGGGATTTTGAAACCACATGAGCGGGTTGCACGATGGCGACCCGTTCGTCTAAAAGCGTCCAGAGATTGGCCACTGTCAGAGACAGGATGCTGGGTTTGATGGACCATTGGTCTGACCCAGTATGACACAACGTATGTTCTTTTGTTATATATTCATTGGATAAAACCTACCACTGGCCTCTGCACTGGTGCCTGCTCCCTGAATCCACAACCCACAGAAGGCATGGCGGATTTGTAGCATGGATGTGGAGGAGTGTGTCCTTGAGCATGCTGGGAGAGGTGCACAGCAACAGATGCTCACTCTGGCAATTGTGGACCTGTCCCACCACATGTGATGGTGCATGGCTCCTCTCATATGAGGGGCAGCATGCATAGCCACCTGCATGACTGCTGCTTTTGATCAGTGCAGTGTGGGCACAAGCAAACTGTCGCAGATGTTCAGATTTCTGCATGGAGGGAGGTTGACCCAACACCTCAGGGGGATGGTCACCTGTGCAGGAGGACAAGCTCACCAAGAGGCCAGGGTTGCGGGGACAGAGGTGGTCATAGCAGGACTTCCCTGGGTGACATGGCACACCACAATGCAAAGGAGTGGGGCCTGGTAGCTTGAAGGGCCCTTCCACAGAGAATCAGGGTCAATCTCCCCCCGGACCCAACCCCCCCTAATCCGACAGCCCTGTACCCTCCCTGCCCCAGCAACCCCAATCTCCCCGATCAAGTGGCACTCTATATCCTGGGCAATAGGGGAGGTAGGCAGAAGGGTCCCCAGCTTCTCCAGGGTTTGGTGGGGGGTGGGCTCCAGACCCTCCATAGTTGGTGTCTATGTGCATGAGCATCTTCTATTCATGTACTTGCACAACAGAGAGAGCTGTACAACTCCAGGGGCAGCCACACCATGCAGGGCCAGGGGTAGATTCAGTGCAGCTACAACTGCAACACAATGGCCGATTATGCTCCTAGCGCTACTTCCCAGCACATAGCTGGATTGTGGTTCAAAGGTGCAGCTCTCCACCATTAAATTCAATGGGAGTTTTGTCATTAACTTCAGTGGGTAATGAATTCCACCCTATGTTATTATGCAAGTCGGAGCCCTGGGAGGCTCTAAGATTTGGAAGCATCTACATTTCTCTCCCTGCCTTTTCCTTGGGTTGGTGGTTGTAGGACGTAATTTGCCTACACTAACAAACGACTGCAGCCTCCACAATAGAACAGCTACACTCACCATCAAGGGGAGAAGAGAGATGAAGCTTCTCCCCACCCCGCCTACTAACTATCATGCAGACTCTGACACACCTGAATCTATTCTAGTTCCATGTGGTTAATCATGGAGTACAGATGATGGAGTATGTAGTACTGAACATTTGTAATTGAACAGATTATCCAAAAATCATCTGGGAGAAGGCTAGTAATGTAAACAAACAATGTCTCTCAATGGCTCAGGTATTCAGATTATACTATAATGGTGACACAAAACAACCATGCCAACCATAATGTGGAGTCTCTTTATGTTTGTTGTTGTTGCTAGGGGTAGAGAGATGCGTGATGGTCTCAGAAGACAATCCACCACTAACTGAAGTCAATGGCAAAACTCCCATCCCAAAACCTTTCTTGCAAGTTAAAGGAAACACTATTGAAAGTACAGAAGTGTAGGTCCTCCATGCAGGTGTGCGACACTGACTAGAAATATCCTGCGTAAGCGCATATGGCAGGTTTTCATTGATGATCAGGTTCTCCAACCAGAGCAACTGTTGTGTAAAAGGAGTTGGCAGCTGACAAGACTAGGCCATAAGTCCCCTACTGCATACTTTTCAGTACTATATACCTCAACATCTCTAAATATCACAAATGATTTGTTCCCGCATTCCAAACCTCCATTCATATCCACATTTCCATAGGAGGGACAGGAGAGCCACCCTATTCTTCCCAAGATTTTATAAACCATTGTTATTCATAGACCCAACCCAGGTTTAAGCAGGCTTTGCTATTATTTAACACCAAATACCTCAAGGTCTCCAATGAAATGCTCCTCAAATCCCAGCCTCCATAACAATACCTTCTCTACTTCTTCTAGGTATCTATGGGGGGGGGGGGGAGTAATAATATAACCAAACTTCTCATTGTCCCAAGGAGAAATTTCATTGTAACCAACCTACCACATTACAGTTCCCTCAGGCCTGTTTGCACTACAATGAAGGGTACAACAGACCCAATAGTTCATACAACTCCTACGCTGTAAAGACAGTCCTTCAGATAGTCTCCATTGGGTCCAGGTATCCCACATCAATAATCAGTCCCACTGAAACCGCATTCCCTTCAGGTGGCAGTTACATTTGCCTTCTTACTAAGGCTAAATCTCTGTAGGCTCCTATTTGTAACCCTTTATTGATATCCAATTCCTAAGAGATTGCACTTAGCCCTATGGATGAGATAATAGTGTATTTCAAAATACCTCTATTCCTTTGCAAATAATCTCATAAATATCCAATAAATATAGGTTAAAACAGATAAATTCATCAAAACATCAAACCAATTGCTAACATAAATAATGGTTAACACAGAAATTCTCTTTTTCTTCTTAATTTCTTCTCATTCAATGTATTTACCACATTCTTCTCTCTATAAACCCCATTCTTATACCAACAGTATCCCTTAGCTTGGATACCTCAAACAATTACATTTACAATTACATAAAACAAATTTACTACATCAGCCCAAGGTCATTGGTGACCTTGAGGTATTTGGTGTTAAATAATAGCAAAGCCTGCTCAAACCTGGGTTGGGTCTATGAATAACAATGGTTTATAAAATCTTGGGAAGAATAGGGTGGCTCTCCTGTCCCTCCTATGGAAATGTGGATATGGAGGTTTGGAATGCGGGAACAAATCATTTGTGATATTTAGAGATGTTGAGGTATATAGTACTGAAAAGTATTCAGTAGGGGATAGCTTGACTAATCCTGGGTTGAGTTAAGTATGGATATTTTGTAAAAACCTCTTGGGAAGCATAAGGTTCCTGAAAATTATGATGCGAAGTTTGCAAGGTTTAGAAATGTGAGATTAATAACAACTCGTGTGTGTGTGTGTGTATATATTATTTTTTCAGACATTTAAGGTTTCATTGATACCCCCACTGAGAGCAATTACAATCAGAATGTTGCTGAAGAAGACCAGGATATCTGGGTCAGAAACACAGTTGTGTACAACACAGATATTTTTTTCAATGGGAAATATATACCTGCATACAGGTTTTATTAGGGGAGTTTAGACTTCCTGATGGCTGTATTTGGTATCTGTACTAATATTTGGTAATACCCTGACTGTATTTGATATCTGTACTAATGTGGTGTGTCCTTATATGTTAATTCTGTTATATATCAATATATGTTAATTCTTGGTCTCCATGGGTCTGTATAAATAAATGCATAATTGTTTTTAGAAGTTTGACATTCTCTTGTATCCTCCTGAGGTTGTGGTATTTTTTTATTCCTTTTGGGGGGGAGGTGCCTTTGTCCTTGTGGGGCAATTTTAGACTCTAAAGGCCCCCACACTCCCTCCCTGAGGCACTATGGGTTGACTTTCCGGCTGCCTTCAGAGGCCAGGAAGGAATTTTTACAAGAGACTTAGACTGACCACCAAGCTTGGTTTTCGCCTTCCTCATAGCGTCTCTGTTGATATTTGGTCCATTGGGCTTGTAGGTTGATAAATGGGATGGGTGTTGTTGCTGATATTGACACTGTTGCACTCTTGCAGGGGTCCAGTACTGTTATGCTGTTAGAATAGATAATTAGGTAGCAATTGGAGGCATCTCCTTAAGAGATGGGGAGGTGACACCTGGCGCAGAAGCAGAGCATGGCAAGTGCAAGGGTTGCATCCCTGGGAGAGGTGTTTTCAGAAGGAGAGCAGGGACAAGCACAGTCCTCAGTTTTTCGGCACCATATCCTTACTCCAGTCCGAAAAAGACACTGTCCCCTTCAGTCTCAGTCTCCAGCCGGTGAGCAAAAGGGGAGATGTTGTTTGGGGCTGGCACTGGAAGGCACATCCAGGCCAAGTCCTGTCAGTTACGCTATAAATCATTAAGGAGTTGAGAGTACTAGACCCGAATTGCTTAGAGGCAATTACCCCACTTAGCCTAATTATAATTCAAATAAAGAGTGCGGCCGTTAAAACCCAATGTTGAGTCCTTGCCTCTTTCCGGATGCATTGGCAAACTATTATCTTACCATTGGGGGAAAGGTAGTTAAACTACAAAAATGCTTATCAGCATCCAAAATATTAACATATCTATTTCGGAACGGATTTATTTGGGCAATTTCATCACTACTCTCTCATTCAGAGAAACAGATGAGAAACACTGCATCCAGTTACTATACCAAACAATTAGGTCACCTAAATATCTGTATTAACAAATGGCAATTACTTTGCTCAGATAGACCAGGGGTGGCAACCTTCAGGCCCAGAGGCCAAATGCCGCCCATGGCAAGGTTTTATTAGCCCCTTTCCAGTTCCTGGATCTGGTCCCTGCTTTCAGTTCCTACTCTGAATCTCTGAAAGAGAGAGCTCAAGAGAAGGGAGCAGAGATGAGGGAACGCACAGAAGGATAGAGGATAGATTGATGAACTGGAGTGCACCCTTTAAGCACCCTCACCCCCAGCTTCTATTTATTTGATTTCTTTGCCACCCCCACACACAAATTACAGTGTGTACAAACCAAGGGTGTTTTTAGACAAGCACCTCCCCATGCATCCCACCCCTATTATGCATGTTGCAGGTGCCCTATGCAGCCCGGCAACATGCATGATGGGTGGGTAGACACTTGTTTAAGAACACCCTAAGACTACTCCCATAAATCCGCATAAAATCCTACCCACCAAAAGCCACCCCACCAACTTCTACTGCCCTGTTTCTCATGCAGGGCACCCCCACCCACATATTCCCCCATGCCTGTAAACCCCTCATAAAGAGGTCATAGCAAAAAAAAAAAAAACAACACACTTTTCTCATCCCTGTACCTCCCTCACAGGGAGCGCAGCACTCCCACCACGTCCCCCCAAACACTCAACAGTCCCAACCTCCCGCCACACACATATCCTGTGTTCCATCCCCCACTCACCTTAAAATTCAAATATCACAGTTTTAAGAACAAAAAGTAGGACACTACAGCCCTGGGAGCTTGCACTAATTTTCCAAAGGGGCTCCTGGGAGGGAAGAGGTTCCTCACTCCTGATATTGGCAAATGCAGTTTGATGAAGCGATACAGCCAGTACTTAGAAGCCCTGCCCCCACGCTTGTCAGAGCAGGAAACAGAACCCTTTTCTCCAGCTAAAAATCCAACTGCTGGACCACCCACCCTCTTTACAGCTGAATATAAAACAGGAGTTTGCGTTATCTAATCTAGGATAGCAGGAAAGACAGTAATGAAAACCAAATGAAGCAGGGTTTTTTCTGGCTTTTATTTCCAACCCTGAAATGGCCCATATCTGACTTTTCCTGGTCTGTCACATTTCAGGGTGCACCCTCCCACCAGAAACATTTCTCCTCAGGACTCAGCCCTCTCTTTAAATGTAATTTCCAGAGCTCCGGCAAGCCCGCCCCCCTCCACCCCAACAAATTAAGCCTTGGACCCAGATTCAAAGATTAGGGGAACTTTCCAGGAAGGGGGGGGGGGAATCCCAAAAGGAAACACATTACAATAATGCTATTATCTACCAGTTTACTACTGTCCAAGAAGAGGATTTGAGAAACATTGTTCTGTGGAGAAATCCTTGTCTTTGTTAACCAGATCACCTCAGGAAAAGTGCCAGATAAGTAGCTAGTGTCGTTATGGAAATGCAATGCAAATCAATTGGAAAGCCAGTTACACTAAATGAATAACATGGGTGGCAGTGATTACACCCAGTTTTGGAGAACTCTCACTATACGGATCCCCTTAACTCAGTAGAACTATAGCTGGTCATGGGGAAACAAAGCTACATAAGGCTGGGTGAAACATTCCTAAAGAACGACAAGGCTAGGCTGACTATTATCCAGGATTTATCTTCTTTCAGGGCAGCCAGCAGCTCCCAGAATTGCTCATTCTCCTTATGACAAGCTTTGAACATACCTCTCACACAGTCCGCATAAATATGTCCTTGGAGTCTTGTTGCTCTTGCCCTTCCTTTACTGTGCCTTTAGTGTCCTTCCCCTTATAAACAACACTCAGCTACATCCTTGAAATCCCCCTTGTATCTTACAGGCAACGTACATTTAACCCTTATTCAAATCTTGTAAGTCCTTAAGGCTCTTTGCCAGAGGGTTGTGCTCTGCCAGGCTCTCGACTCTTGAGGCAAGGATAGCGTACAGTGCACACACTCTTTCTGGTCCGGTCCTGATGAAACATACGAGCCTAGCAAGAGTCTGACTCTCTAAAAGGAAGTACTCTCTACTTTACTAAGTGCGTGCTAGCTGACTTTTTATTCTTCACTGTGGTCATCTGGCTTCTCTCAGCTACAGCTGACCACCTGCGTCCTACTCTCATTCATCCCAGCTGGGAGGTTAGTCAGAGGAGCATGGAAACTTTGACCCATTAATCTATGCAGGGCCAGCTCACTCTGCTAACGAACATTTCTTAAAACTATTAAAGCAGATGAAAAGCAAAGCAAAAGGGCAAAATACTCCCCAAAACAGTGAATTCAAATACATTTCATAAGGGTAAGAAGTCAATTATCCTTTAATCTTAATCCAAACAGAGATGCTAATTTTGATAAGGGTTGCCACCTCTTGCAGTTTGACCCTGAGACTCCATAGGCCAAAATGGGAGTCTCGGGGTCAAACTGCAAAAAGTGGCAACTCTAATTTTGATCACTGCTGAGAAGTTTTCTCTGAGGAGCTGCTTTCATCTTGGGGTGAAATCCTGACTCCATTGAAGTCAATGGCTAAGCTCACCTTGGCTTCAAAGGAATCAGGATTCCACCCTGGTTTTCCATTTCTCTCGGTGTATAGAGGAAAGTGGATCATAGCAATGCAATATCTTCCAAAGGTGTCCTATACCCTCTTAACATTATCAAGGCATCTCATTACTCACTGGGTGCTTTTAGACATATGCGGAGGCAGCCTGCCCGCAGAGCTGCTCCGGAGGTGCACACCTATATCCACCTGTTTGCAGTCCTGCCTTGGTTGGCTTCACATGCACAGTCTACCTCCCTCCACTCTGGCACCATAAAATTGTGGGTGATCACCTGATACTCTAGGTTGGTACCCACAACTCTATAGCATTGCTCTGGGTAACAGCCAGCCAAAAGTGGAGTTGCAGTGTGGGTCCACCCAGCAGGCAGACAGCTGCTCCGTTTCAGGCTGATACCCCAGGTTTGGCCAGCCAGCTCTGCCGGCGGTACTCCAAGATGTTCTAGAGTGCTGCCAGAGTGTTCCAGAGGCATAGCCTGCTCCGGTTGCACATCTGGCGGGGGTGTCTTTAGATGGACAGGCCAGCATGGGGGTGAAGCAGGCTGGCGTGGGCAGAACCGGGGTTGCTGTCCATCTAAAAGCACCCAGTATTTCAAAAAGCAAGATGCCATTTTAAGAGAGGTAAAAGAGAAATTTTGTTTGAAAGTAATACTGTTTACCTGTATCAGCAGGCCCTGAAATTATTACCAACTGAGAAGGCAGTAATTCTCCCCAGTGTTTGACAAAGACAAAAAGCACTTTGGGCACAAACCTCCACTCGCTGAAGTCAATGGCAAATTTCCCATTGAATTTAATTGTGGAGGATTGCATCCTTAGTAGTGCTGAAACTTGGTATTCAAATTTATTTGGAATTTGCCAAGGATCACAGTTCTCGGTTTAGTACTACCAAGGTGCCAAGGAATAAGTCCAGTACATGGTCCTGCTTGATTGAGTGTTTCTCTGCGCTGCTGCATTTGGCCAGGCATTGGAAGGACCTGATTGGACCCACCCCTGACCTTACCTTCACTGAACTGGGTGATGAAACTTGCTGCCTTATTTGGTAGGCATGGGGGTGATGGGAGGAGACAGGTGAGGAGGGACAAGCACAGGATAGTTTTTGATTGACTGCTAGAGGCAAATAAAGGTGGGCATTTGGGCATTATTAACTCTCTTTGATGACCTGGCTGTGTGCTACACTGCTATATGTAAGTATTTTGGCTTTGGAGTTGGACTTATAATTTTTGTGCACAAAATTTTGAAGTGGAGGGGGGTGGTGGCCATAGGGGCAGCGCTGGGGGTTAGTACAACACCCTGCTTTTTATATTTTGAAGTGGGTGCTTGGGCATAGGACAATGCTGTGGATTTTTGATATACGGGGGTGTTACAGGTGGGGCATGGGGGGCATACTTGCTAATTTATGGTGTGTTTTGGGGGGGTGTTCAATCTGTCTGCTGGCAGGGACCATGTGTTTTGTGGGCACCAGTGCCACCCACCCACCCACCCCAGAACTTGCATAGGGGCACGGGGTAAAGGGTGCATACTTGCTAATTATGTTGTGTTTTTTGAAGGACTTGTAGATCTGCCTGCTGTCAGGGACCATGTGCTTTAGGGCACTAGTGTGACCACAGAGCTTGCGGAGTAGCATGGGTGGCATACTTTCAACGCTGGGGTGTGTTGGCTGGGCCCCTGAGTCCTGTGATTCTGAGTTCCAAGATTTTCCGAGTTCCAAGTTCCGATTTCCAAGCCCTTGGTAACAGTTCCAACAATGGTGGCTGAAAACACGGTCTCAGTACTCGGAAAGTCGGAAACATTTGCAAGTTTTTTGTTCAATATTCGTTGCATACCTAATCCTTAGTATTATCAACAGAGTATGTCAGGAATAGATTATTCTCCAATGCTTAGTGATAACTTATTCAAGAAATCAGTTTTCTACAGTGACATAAATGACACATTTCACACTTTTTTAACAAGCTGTGATATAAACCTAGGAGGTGCAAATTTATCCTGGGAATCTTACAGGACACATTGAAATTGACATGAAGGTGACTTTAGCTGCAGATCCACTCTTGCTTAAGTCGATGGGTTTTTTGCTATTTACATCAATGGAATGAAGATAGCCCCTATGGTGGATTTCCTTGAATACTGTCTCTTAGCAGAACACTGCCCTTTCAAACAACTAGCAAAAGAAATCCATCCAGAACAAATACTAACACTACCATCTTGAACCACTTTGACTTTGGCAGTAGCCCTTAGCACTGCAGGCATCTCATTCACTTTAGTGGGACTTCTGCTGGTGTTATTTCAGGGGCAGGTTGTTAATGAGGGCTGCTGGGTAATTCCCTGTCTGCTTCGGAGGAGATTGTAGGGATGGGGCTGATTGTATGTATAGTGGGCTAGAAATCTTCTCGTTTCCTCCTTCCCCTCAGTTGCAGGGATACCAGTAGCAGTTGTGGGAGCTGGCATAGGGGGAAATGCCTGCTAGGATGTTGTTTCCATTGTTTAATTAGGTGGAGATTTCCATTGTTTAGTTAGGTGGATGTTTAGTTAGGTGAGTAGATTTCTCACCTCGTTCAGTACTTTCAGTGCTAACTTGCATTTGGTGGCCATAATGCAAACAACTATGCTCAGACAGCCTGCTGAGCCTGAAAGCTGCCTGTGGCAGTGAAGAGCACAGTGGGGCTATGAGCCCTTTAAAAGACTCAGAGTAAGCCCAATTAAGAGCATACTCAAGGCTGGGCATGGCTATAGCCAGCCCAGGGGGACAAAGCTGGGGGCAGCTCAGTATTGAGGGGGCTGCTGTGGAGTGAAGAAGCAGGGAGGAGAGCCCTGCTTAGAAGCTACAGAGATTGAAGGGAGCAGCTGTGCTAAGGGCAAGCCAGAGGGAGCTTGACACTGGGGACTCTAGAGGCCTACTCAGGGGTTACTGGAATTTGGAGAGCATATACGGAGAAACATAGGCACTGAGTCCTGAGAGAGATGTTGTGGAGTCCTGTGGTGGAGATAGAGACACAATAAAGACATGCTGGAACTAATTAACCTGAGTAGGTGACTCACTGGGCCTCGATCCTTCATAGACTTTACCGTGTGTAAGTGCCACCCTGCTACGCTGCCTTTAAAAACATAAGGAATGACATACTGAGTCAGACCAATGGTCCATCAAGCCCAGCATCTGTCTCTGACAGCGGCCAATCCTGATCGCATGGGAGAAGTACCAGCAGTCACAATGAGCAACCAATTCCCTGCTGATCACTCCCTGCTCCTGACAATAAGAAGTTCCCATCTTTTAATCTACTTGACTAATAGCCATTAATGGACCTATTCACCAAGAACTTATCCAGTCCTTTTGTAAACCCAGCATTACTACTGGCCCTGAGTATGTAGCACTGGACTAATAGCCCTCAATATTCATTAGTGAGAGACTGCTAGGGGCTATGTTCCCTCAAGCTTAATGGGCCATTGCTAGCTCATTAACAGCCCAGAGCGTAGGGGCTATTGAAGGCTATCAGCGTGAGGCTGCATCAACGGCTTCGATGCTCTGGAAACCAAGTCTGCTTGATTCACTGGCCAGCATAGTATCTTCCTCAGAATCTGATTTTTCCCAGGAGCTAATTACATTTGGGCTGATTATTGTACTAAGAATTTTCTTTTCTTAGATCATCATCAGACAGTCTACAGTTATTGAAAGATCTTTTCTAGATTCTAAGCCCACCAGTGACCTGTCTGTAATTATGCTTGTACAGTGCAAAGTATGTTGCTTGCATTTATATAAATAATAAGAGGCAATTGCTGCAGTTACACACTTACAGGTTAAGAGGCTTGCACACTTAGTGGCATTTTGCATTTCAAGCATAGTTCAAATAGGACATGTCCACACAAGCTTCTTTGGTTCAATTTAAAAAATAAATAAATCTTGACTCCATCTCTTGATTACTTGGAACCTGGGGGAAGCCCCTTGCACTTCACCCTCCAGTTATGAAATCATTCAAGTTGTACCTGATTTATGAAAAATCTTTCCTATAGATACTGTGGCCAAAAAAGACTGTTGGGGCTGTGTTTTCATCAAGCTTAATGGACAGGCCATCATCAGCTCATTAACAGCCTAGGGACTGGGAGCTGTTGAGAACTAGCAACATGGAAGGCATCCTGCTTCAGTCTAGAATGCTGCCTGCTTGCCAACTTACTAGTCAATACTTTTCTCAGAATCAAATCTTCTCTGGCGCTAATTATATTGGGGCTAAATACTGTAGTAAGAATGTTCTTTACTTAGACCAGACAGGGCAGAATTACTTGAAAGGTAAACCTCTTGCAGCACCATTGCTAATAAAAAGCAATAAGAGTGTTCGATTCCAGCATTTTCAGAAGCCAGAAAAACACCAGGCTCTCTTATTTCGGAGTTTGTGAAGTGTCAAATCATTCCATCTGCTGAATTTGTTTCAGAAAAGACCACAGAGCAGCATTGTTTAACCTTTGTGTTTCGTGCAGAGTTAACAAACAAGAATTTACCTTTATTTTCAATTATGTTTACTGTTCTGAAGACAGCTGATAATTCACTCTAGGAAGGTGAGAAGCATTCTTCATTTCCCCGATTGATGATTGAGATGCCACAAGAGCCATTTCATTCTTAAATTTGACTAATAAGTGATACTAGTTTAAAAGGAAACCTTTTAGTAGGGATGTGTGAACGCAGTTCAGACGTTCAGAGTTCGGCCCAAACTCAGCCAGTTTGGACACCCAAACCAAATGGCCGAACCAAACGCCAGAATGCCCAAACAGTTCAGCCGCGTTCAGATGAGTTTGGGCACGTTCGGGTGGGAAAAACCTGGCTGGCAGGTCCAGGGGGGTGCAACTGAGGAGGGGTGGAGACTGAGGCTCGAAGTAGCACCAGTCTGCCCAATCACCATCCCTCTTTTCCTCAGACCGCTGGCTTCACAGTCTGCGATTGGCATGGGTCTAGGCTGCACAGAACCAAAAGGGCTTGTGATAAAGTGGGCGCAGCAAGTAACAAAAGTCATTGCCCTCCCCCCTTCCATTTCCTTCTGAGCTAGCCACTGATCCTGACAGCAGGCATTTTTAGAAGTCTCCCTCTCCCAGCACTTTGTGTTCCTTTCAATTCATTGCCATCCTCCTCCTATTTCACCCATTTCCACACATTTAACTCCATAGTTTCATTTATTTAGATTAGATTAGATAGATTTAGGTGTTATTTTTTATTTTTTACCCCTCCCTGTGTTCTTTCTCCCTACCCACCATTGAATCCTTCCCTCCTCCCTGTATATATTCCATCCCTGATTCCCTTCCCCTGTTTTTGGATTTATTTAGAGTAGCATTAGATTGTTTTAGGTTTCATTTTAGTTTTGTACCCCTCCCTGTGTTGTTTGTTGTGAGTTGTCTGTGCCCCCCCATCTCTGTGTATATAGATAGATAGAAAGATAGATAGATAGATAGAAGTTAGCCTAGTTATAGAGATAGTGTGTAGTGATTCAGTTTTAATATTTTATAGTGTGTTTGTAGGACTAGGCCTTTGTAGATATTAGATAATATTCCTTTTAGTTCGATAGGTTTTAGAATAATTAATAGTAGTTAGAGTTAGTGTAGATATATATAATATTAGATTACAAATTTGAATAAATAAAAAAAACATAAAATCTTCCTGTGCATTCTTTGGGTGGGAGAAATGGAGAAGGGAAGCAGGAGAGGTCGGTCTACTGCCCTTAAGGCAGGCAATGGAGCATGTGGCAGAGGTGGCAGGGGCCGTGCCAGCAGAGTGGCAGGCATCAGCAGCAGCCTGAGCCCATCACCACGCCCCAAACTCCACAGGCCTGATTTTGGCAGTCAGGCCTCAGAGGCTCCCAGCAGTGGCACTAGGGGTGTGGTTCGGCGGTACCTCCTGCCAGTGTCCTAGGGGTGTGATTCAGCGGCGCCTCCTGCCAGCATCCTCCATTGCCACGCAGGGCACTGGAAAGCCGGCACTCCAGGAGGCTGCGGCTTTCTCTGCTGCGGCTGCAGAAACAGGTGCAGGTGCTTCCAGGTTGGATGTTCCTCCAGGGCCACCAATGTCCCTGACCCCCATTATTGATGTGATCCCTAGCCATCCAGGGCTGGTGGATCCCACCCCAGCTGCTAGAGGCAGGACCCGATCCCCGGGCAATGGCAGCAGGGAGAGAAGCATCAGTAGCAGTAGCAGCAATAGCAGCAGCAGCAGCTATAGGGATAAAGGGAGAGTGGCAGCAGCATGGTGGGCTGTCGATCAGCCTCAGGGTCACAGTACTCCCCTTCATGGGACATCACTCATATTGGGGACAGCAAAGCAGACACTAGTCCTGCAGAGGAGATGTCTGGTGCTGAGGCGATGGCTGTCCCTCTGAGAGTTGTGTCACCACCATGTTCTGCCCCTCCCAGCAGCACTGTCAGTGGTGTGTCACCCGGTTCAGGCCAGAAGGCAGAGGGGACAAAAAATCCTCTGTCTGGGCGCATTTTCAGTTGGTGCAGGTGGATGATCCCAGGCAGGTGCAGTGTAGTTTGTGCCAGAAGGTGGTGAAGCATGGGCAGGTGCTCACCAATCTTGGCACAACTGCCATGGTGAGGCAGCTGAAGGCATGCCACTAAGCGGGCAGGCAGGGGCAGTGTACGCCAGCGGGTTCCCGACTGCAGTGGCCAGTCGTCCGCCTTCATCAGCGAGCAAGCGTCCTCAAGCAGCTACCTCTAGCAGCAGGAGCGGTATTGCTGTTAGGGGGGAGGAGTAGCAGCAGCAGCAGCAGCAGCATCAGTGCACCATGGAGGAGCTGGGATGGGGGCAGCGGCCAAGTTCATCAGCAGCTGCAGGATGTGGAGGGTGGCGTGGCTTTCAACTGAAAGTCACGCGCATGTTGGGGGAAATGATACCGCTGGATGGGCAGCCCTTCTTGGTGGTCAGGGACATGGGGTTTAGGCACCTGATTGGCTTCCTGGCCCCCCAGTTTAAGCTGCCCTCATGCACCACCCTGAGTCAGCAGGTGGTGCCAGCCTTGTACCAGGCTTTAAAGGAGTGAGTGAGGGAGCAGCTGTCAAGGGCTGGGGGTGCCACTGTCCACTTCACCACAGACCTGTGGTCAAGTAGGAATGCGCAGCATGCCTACCTGGCAGTGACAGCGCACTGGTGGCGGGACCCAGAGGCAGCGTTTGGGAGTGGCAGGAGGGGTCCCAAAGCAGGGTATGAGTGGGTCCTGCTTCAGGCAGAAGTAATGGACAGCCCCCACACATCTCGGAACATCGAGGCATCCCTGACCACCATGGTGAGGGAGTGGGTCACGCCAGGTGCGCCCTTCACCAAGGGGTGTGTGGTGATGGATAACGCGGCCAACATACTGAGGGCAGTCCATGAGGGGGGCTTCACCAGCATCCCTTGTGCGGCACACCCCCTTCACCTGCTGGTCAGGGACTCTCTGGGCTTGGGGGGGAAAGGGATTGGGGCAGGCACCCTTAGCTCCCTGATCGAGCAGGGGAGGAAGCTGGCCGGTTTCTTTAACCAGAGCGTGAAGGGCAGCAACCTCCTCCAGGTGAAGCAGGCAGAGTAAGGCTCCCCAGTGCACCAGCTGGTGCAGGATGTGTCCACCCAGTGGAATTCGACCTTCCTGATGCTTGAGTGGCTTCTTGAGCAGAAAGCCACCTTACATCAGGTTCAACTGATGATGGACAGCGGGGCACCTCCAGGGGCAGAATGGGAGATCCTGGCTCACACGGTCTTCATGCTCGGTTCCTGGCCGTGACGGAGACCATGAGCTCCTCCATGGCCACCATCAGCCAGGTGACCCCTCTGGTCTAGAGCCTCCTCAGGAGGCTGGAGGAGATTCTCCAGGGGCAGAATTGTGGCCATCAGGGCAGGAAGCTGGCGGATGAGGCAGCTGACCTGGTGCGGCAGCTGAAGGCAGGGCTGAAGGCACAGTTTGATGAGCTCCTGTAGTGGAAGGAACACGTTTTGGCAACCATGCTGGACCCCAGGGTCAAGGGCAGTGTGGCACGCCAAACAGTGCTCTATGGGCACAATGGAAGGGTGACCTGGTGGAGAGGGTCCAGCAGGCACAGTGGGCTCTTGAGAGTGCACAGCAGCAGCAGGAGCAGGAGCAGGACGCCTCTGGGAGCAGCCACCCCTTTCAGCCGGTGGGGTCTATCCTGCCCTAGCAGTAGCAGCACCAGCAGCAGGATGAGCAGCAGCAGCACCCCTATTCCCAGCACCAGTAGCTCGTATACGCAGGCCACTCTGGGGAGCATGGGCCCGTGCACAGCAGAGCAGGCAGCGTGGCTGAGGGCAGTGGTGGAGGTGGTGCCCAAGCAAGAGCTACGTGAGGGAGCACGACAGCGCCTCAGCAGCAGTGGAGACCTACCTGGAGGAGGAGCCATGCATCGATCCCAGCAGCGATCCCTTGGCCTACTGGGCCGGCAAGACCAAGGTGTGGCCAGCCCTGTCCAAAGTGGCCACAGGTCTCTTTTCCTGCCCACCAACAAGTGTCCCCAGCGAGTGGGTGTTCTCTATGGTAGGGGACATTTGCTCGCCGCACCACCTGAGACTGGGGGCCAAGTTGGTGGAGCAGTTGCTTTTTATAAAGGTGAACCTTCCATTGCTGGGATCCCCGAGCTGCCCCTGGACATGGATCGATGGCGCAGTGGCACACCCCATCCCATGCCAGGAGCAGTCTTGGGACAGGGCTCCTCCTCCATCTGGTTTGCTGCTGCTGAGGTCCTGTCCCTCCCTGCCAATGTCCATCACCCACCCTGCCTCTCTCTCTCTCTCTGACTAGATGGCCTCGGCCAGCCTATCTGACTGACCTCATGACACAGGGTGGCATTGGGAAGCTGTAAGCCTGCCAGCCAGCCTCTGGCTAGATGATCTCGGCCCGCCTATCTAACTGGCTCTCTCTCACACTGCACAGTCTTCACTAGCCTATTTGAGTGCCCTGCCAAGGTACCTACTGCCCTTCCCTACTGCCTCTCATGCCATGCTGCCTGTCTGCCCAACCAGGTTTCCAAGATCAAAGCCTGCCTCAGCCTACCTTCTGATGCTCATGCCACACTGCCTGTCTGCCCACCCAGGCTGCCAACCTCAAACCCTGCCTCAACCTGCCTTCCGATGCTCATGCCATGCTGCCTGTCTGCCCGCCAGGGGCGCACCCCCCCCCAGGGCATTGGGGCAGATGCCCCCCCCAACCCCCCAAGTCCCTTAGGAGTCTCCCATGCTTGCTGAGGAGTCCCCAGAAAGCCAGAAGCTGCTCCTCAGTTGATCCAGCGCAGCACGGTCAATTTCCCCGCTTGTCCCAGGCTTGGATTACATTGTAACTCTCCAGCTACAGAGCAGGATTAGTCATATGTAAACAAACCCTGCAGCAAGAAAACTCTGCAAGGTGAGGAGGTGGAGGGGAGTCAATCATCCCCCTTGTGCTGGGCTGCTTCCCCCTCTCTCTAGCTTTCCAGTCACTGGCCAGAGAGCTAAAGGCAGGCGGGGACTTAGAGAATGTCTCCTAAGCCCTCAGAAAGCATGTGCTGGGCGTTGACCCAGAAATGCACTGCTTTCTGGGGGATTGGGGAGGGACTGGGGGAGGTGCCATGTGCTCCTTGGCTGGGTTCCTATGGAGAAACCCAGCCAATCAGCAAGGCTTAGGGGGCATGTTCGGGCACCTTTTCAAAACATTCTGGCCACCTCATAGCTGCTTTTTCTCCCCCTGCCCCCTCCTCTACCAGAGTGGGAGGAGGGGGGGGGAAAGAGATGACTCTTCCCTGCTCCTCCCTCAAGGTTCACTAGAGGGGAAGGGGGAGAGATCGGAGTCAGACTACAGAGTGATCAGGAGCTGCTCTCATCCTTTCAGAAACCTGGTAAGTTTTGAAAAAGCAAATCCCCTGCCCTGATCTCCTGTGCATTATTTGTTTGCTGGATCGCAGGGGGTCTGTGTGGCTGCTACTGGGATCAGTGTTGGGGTGATGGATCGCAGGGGGGGGTGTCTGTGTGGTCATTACTGGGGTCAGTGTTGGGGTGATGGATTGCAGGGGGGGTCTGTGTGGCTGTTACTGGGGTCAGTGTTGGGGTGATGGATCGCAGGAGGTCTGTGTGGCCATTACTGGGGTCAGTGTTGGGGTGATGGATCACGGGGGAGGGTCTGTGTTCACAGGTGTGACAACAAGTTTGTAAAGATTCTTTGTTAATAAACAGGTCTGGAAAGAAGAGAGATACTAGTGGCTAGTCTGTGGTGAGGCTCCAAGTTTTGAATCAGACAGAGAATTGTTCTGCTAAGAAAGATGCAATTCACTAAATTTCTGTCTATGTGGGAAAATGAACTTGAATTGATTAAGGGCAGGGACAGTGTTCACTGTATTTTCTTCATTAGCAGCAATGGGGAAACCACAGTGAACATGGGTCCCTGACTAAGGGGGTGAATTTAATTCCAATTAATCCCCTCTCTACACACTTTCACAAGACCGTAATCTCTTATATTTATCAGAATTTATACCCTGCCCTTCCCCAAAGGCTCAGGGTGGTTTACAGAAACATAGTAAAAATACAAAATAATACAATAAAATCCCCCCAAATTCCCTACCCACACCCCAAAAACCCACCTGACCTCTATCCTCACCTGCTAAGTGCTCTGCCAATAAGAGGGTTCTCTATCCCCTGGTGGCAGTGTTTCACACAGCAGCGTTCCCATCATTAAGTAATGTAATGTCCATCCAATGTTAACCCTGGGAACTCCTTGCTGCTGGGTTATGCCATGCCATGCCATTGGCCTACCGTTGCCCTGGCTCCACCTCCCATTGCCCTGGCTCCGCCTAAGATTGCCCTTGCTCCGCCCCTAGGTTCGCCGGCCTTACTGCCCCTCCGACTTCAAAACCCACCAGCCGCCCCTGCTACCCGCCCAGGTTGCCAAGATCAAAGCCTGTCTCAGTCTGCCTTCCGATGCTCATGCCATGCTGCCTGTCTGCCCACCTTGGTTGCCAAGATCAAAGCCTGCCTCGGTCTGCCTTCTGCTCATGCCAAAGTGCCTGTCTGCCCGCCATGTGGACAAAGCTGAAGCCCTGCCCCAGCCTGCCTGCCTCTCATGCCAAGGTGCCTCTCTGCCTGCCCGGGCAACCCTGGATGATGTGCCCCACTGGCCTGGTAATCCCGCTGCTGCTGTCTGCTGGTCCATGTGTGCTCTGCCCTGGCAAATCCAAATGTGCCCACGCAATCCTGCTGCTGCTGTCTGCTGCTGTGGGAGCTGTTTCCTGGCAAATCCTACCAGGCTGGTTCCATGGGTGCTGGGCACAGGCAAATTCTGCTGCTGCCGTCTCTGCTGTTCCACGGGTTCTGTGCCCTAGCAATCCAATGTCTGCTGCTGCTTCTGCTGCTGCTGCTGCTGCTGCTTCTGCTGCTGCTGCTTCTGCAGTGCCACAGGCTCTGTGCCCTGGCCATCCAATCTATGCTGCTGCTGCTGATGCCACCTCTGCTGTGCCACGGGTTCTGAGATGGGGCAATCCAATGTCTGCCACTGCTGTCTGTGCCATGGGTTCTGTGCCCCGGCAATCCAATGTCTGCCACTGCTGACAATTCTGCCTCTGCTGTCTGTGCCATGGGTTCTGTGCCCCGGCAATCCAATGTCTGCTACTGGGTGGCCACATGATTAACCACCAGGCAAGGCTTCACCAATTTGCAGAAGAGCTTGTTCAGATCCGGCGAGTAGGATGTAAGCCTGCAATGCCCAGCAAAGTTGGGGTGCCAGCCACCAATCCCTGGCCAGGCCTCTGCCGCTGCTCCACCAATGCCAGCCAGCCTGCAATGCCCAGCCAAGTAGGGGTGCCAGCCACTCCAGCCCCAGGACCCACCATCAGGGTTCTGGGGCCTACATTCCAGGCAGGAAGGGCTGTCCATCCACGTCATCCAGAAGCTTCCACTCTAGTCCCAGGACCCACCATCAGGGTTCTGGAGTCATCATTCCACTCATGGGGAGCTGTCATTCCACCACGTCAAGAATCAGCCACTCCAACCCCAAGTCCCACCATCAGGGTTCTGGGGCCTATGTTACAGGCAGGGAGGGCTGTCCATCCATGTCATCCATAAGCTGCCACTCTAGCCCTGGCCAGGCCTATGCCGCTGCTCCACCAATGCCAGTCAGCCAGCAATGCCCAGCCAAGTAGGGGTGCCAGCCACCAAGCCCTGGCCGGGCCTCTTCCGCTACTCCGCTGATGCCTGGCAGCCTGCAATGCCCGGCCTCTGCTGCTGCTGCTGGGTCTTAGATGGCCAGCCATGCCCCCACAGACACCCCCCGGGGGCCAAGTGCCAAGCCTGCCTGCCCAGGCAACCTGGGGTGCCAAGGCCCAAGCCTTCCTGGTCTCTGCTGCTGCTGCTACGTCTCCGATGGCCTGCCATGTCCCCATGGGCCCCATAGCCACCACTTTGGACAAAGGCAACCAGTCTGCGCATGCGCTAAATGGCCACTACTCATTTTCAGACTGACTACCCTTTTCCAAAATGGCAGTGACACTGCCACTGCCATTATGGAAAAGGTGGCGCATGTGAAAAATGATCCAACAGCCATTTTACGCATGCACAGTCATTTCTTAATTTTTTTATTTTAGAACTGAACCAGGCCAGTTGTCATGCTGTTCCAGTTTGGTTCAGATTAATGTATAACAGCCCTTTCCATGCAGTTGCAGTTTAATCCAAATCTAAACTTCCCACCCCCTAATATTTACTCAGATGCATTTTCCTTTAATGGGGGAAATACGGTAGCTGTGACCAGGCCAACATTTATTTATTTCAGAGACTCAAGAAGTGAGACAGCCTTCTGAATAGCTTAGCTGAAGGGGCTAAGTTGTGAGTTAAATTCCCCTCTCTGTATAATTGACTAGGGAACTTTTAGAACCTTACCTTGCCAGCAGATTTTACTGGACTATTCAGGCTGCTCACTAGATCATTATGTTTTACCTTTTGCTTCTTCCTGAGGCTGACTTATCTCTGGGTTTGTGTGTGTGTGTGTTGCAGCTCATAACTGAGCAAGGTAGGGGGTAAGAGCTGCTTTGTCAGATCAATGCAAACAGAACATATGCTTTTCCAAAATAAGGGGCTGGGGGTGAGGGAAAGAATCATGGGGAAAGCTGGCAGTAGCTGCGGCAGTGGTGGTCTCAGTCAAGAAATTTTCACCGAGCCAATGTAACTGCATTTGTGCTCCTGTTCTCATTAGCAGAGAGAGATTATTTACAGATAACTTGCAAGCTTAACCTGTGGGTTTGATCCTACTGCAGGAGAGTCCCTGGATTAGACGCATACCAAACCCAGGTGCTGAATGCGCAATTTATCCCCAGAGGAATTCTCTCTGTTAATGAGTAGGGATATCAACTATGGGTATGGATTAATCCACAACTGCTCATAATGGGCTGTTACAGAGTAATCCATACCAGCCTGTAACAGTGGTCCGCAAACTGTGGATCTTCTGTTACAAACCCAGGTTTCCCATAGCCCACCCGACGGGGCCCTGATATGGTACTTAGAAGCCTTGGAGGACTTGATTGAAGACTTGGTGGACCTGACTGAAGGTCTGGGGCCTTCTCTTGTGTGGAGGAGCCCCCTGGCAGGCTCCCTCGCCACAGTGTGCTGTGGAGGAGGTCCCTGCTCCACAAAGCGCATGTGTAAAATGGCTGCTGGGATGTTTTGTGCATGCACAGCCCTTTTCCAAAATGGTGCTGGCAGTGTTGGTGCCATTTTAGAAAAAGGCAGATGCTCTGTGCATGTGAGAATGGCACTGTTCACGCATGCAAAGAACAGCTGCCCATTTCCAAAATGGCGCCAACACTGCCAACACCATTTTGGAAAAGGGCTGTTCATGAAAAAAACAGCCCAGCAGCCATTTTACACATGTGTGCTGTGGAGAAGAGGGAGCCTTCCAGGAGGCTCCTCCACACAGAAGGAGCCCCCCGTACCTTCAATCAAGCACAAGGCCAGTAAGTACCATCCCACAATAGGGGTGGGTGGAAAGACAAGTCCTGGGGGTTGGGAGTGGGGGTTTGTTTTTTGTTTTGGAATTTAATTATGTGCCTGTGCCTGTGCCTGTAATTAAGTGTAAGAGGAAAAAACATACAGCAACCAATCCACAATTGAAAATCAATACAGGTTGATATCTCTGCTAATGAGTGCAGGAACATTTTGTATAAGCTGTAAATCCTTGTAAAATTTTGTCTATACATTGTTAACTCTTGTTTATTTGATAAACTCAGATAAACTCTTGCCTTGAGCCTAAGATCTCTATTCAGTGTAGCTTTTTAATAATTGTGTATTCCATAGTAATGTTTCGGTTAAGATCCTGCCCCCACTGATCTCATGCACCACCCCACCAGCCTGAAAGTCCACCAGTCACCACTGTGCTATTGGCTGGCACCAGGTGAAAGTAGTTGGAGGTACAATGTGACCGACTAATGTTCGTATCTCAGCAGTGCTGTCCTCTGTCTGTGCTTGTACTGAGCATGGGCACAAATCCTATTCACTTCATTCAGTGTGCTAGCACTGGTGTATCCGCTGGGAGGATCACACCCCAAGAATTCAAAGTCATGAAACAACCTCTCAAAATGAGTACCAACCAGGTAATCTGTACAGCATCAGCCTCTGATCAGCGGTCAGGACTCAGGAGGATGGAGTGGTGGTGATCTGTAAGGAAAACCTGGCCTATCGAAGGTATCCAGTGCCTCACCAGGCCAATATAGAGTGTATCAACCTTGTGTTTGAGGCCTGGGATAGATTGGGATAGATTCTGTTGGAATATCAACACCCCATCCCACCCCCACCCGGCTGCACAACAGACTCCCTGACCAATCTGACTGAGTTGGTCTCGGAGGTGGTGTTGAAGATGCCCAGGCTTATTGCCTTGGGCATCCTCAAGATTCACGCCGAAGGTAATCTTTCAGGGCCAGAGCATGGCCTCCATGACAACCATGGGCCTATCCCAGATAATATCTGGCCCGACACATGACATGGAACACATGTTGGCCTTGATGTTTTGCACTGGCCTGGAAAATCGGGATCTGATTATTGGGGGTGTCACAAAGATCCCAAGTTCAAACTTCAAAGTAGAGTGAGGGGCAAAATTCAAAGTGGCTAATGTTGCTATTAAGTATTTAAGTGTCCTTAATCATCAAATAAATTATTTGGAAAAACTTCTATATTTTTCCTGTGATTTTTTTCCACTACAAGCCTACCAAAATATCCCAACCAATTTAAACATTCAAAGTTCAACTTTCTCAAGCATTATCACACAGCAACAGGGACAAAATTCAAAGAGGCTGTCACAAGAAAACGCAACAGTATAAGACAATAGAAGGTTATGTGAAAAACAAATATATTTGAAGCACTACTGAATTTTCAGCATTCCCATTAATTTTGCATTTGCAGTTCTATTTTTACAGTCTGGCTCTCTTGCATTGACAGAGACCTGTGTGTTCACTGCATTCCCCCACTGCCAGCTATCCAAATTATTTTAGCATACACTCTTCACAAAACAACTCAGAAACAAAATTAATAAGGGACCCGATAGTTAACACTTTTCAACAAACTTTAGGTTGTCCTCCACTCTAAAGATAAATTTCATAGAGCAAATTTCCTTGCACATCTCACTTTTCAAAGTTCTAGTATTTCTGTGTAACCTCTGAAGATTTTGAAAACCCTGAAAAGGTTAATTCAATAATATTTTTTTAAAAGGTGAAATTAACCACTTGATTTTTAGAAATTATTTGCCTTCTCTCTTTCTCTCCCGCTCACAAAGAAATCCCACCACATTTGTTCAGCAAAGTGGAGCCAAAGGATTTAGAGGGTGGCTCAGGGTGCTCTTAGAAGGTAGCAACTGCCTTTAATGTCCATTAATTTATCAAAGAGACTTCTGTTGCCAATGAGTGTGATTCTGCATAGTGCAGAGCAGGATCAAGTTGTTGTAAAGAGGGTGAAAACCTGGCCCTCTGAAGTCAGTGGAAGCTATACAATTGACTTCATTGGTACATCAAGCTAGGCAGCTAGTGGTCCAAGTCCAATGCTTATTATGTCACCAGTTTTGCCTCACTTTTCTTTGCTAACTGTCCATTTTATCCATCTTTTGTCTCTGTCCTTTTATTTAAGTTGTAATCACTTTGAGGCACTGCCTACTTTTTTGTTTTTCATTTGCATAGAACCTAACTGAATGGAACCAGGGGCCTTGGTCCACGGTAGAAGTTTCTAGGAATTACCATAATAAATCATTATAGAAGCAAGATTTCACCCTATTGTTAATGATTTCTTCATTGAACCCAACATAGGATGCATTACCCAAGTTAGTTGAGGTTACAGTGCATAAAGTTCAGCACAAATATAAATCATTGCAGGATAATTGTTGTATGGCAAAATCTTTTTTAAAATTATGCAAAATCTTTCAAATGTATGATTAGGAATTTTTAAATTATAGAGAGAGATTTTAGAAACATGCACAAAAATTATGAAGACATGCACAAAATCTACTAGCATGGAAAACTCATCATTTTTTCAAGGAATCATGTAGGGTCCTTTTGGTATTCAATAGTGAAGCTAAAACAATTCTCATTCCATCAATTTATTTTTCCCACTGGTGTCACTTTTCATCATCCTAAGCAGAACATCCCTCATTTAATATATTAACAGCATGTTTCTTTAAAACAGAAGTCAATTACCAAGTGAGATACATGCCACTGCCATTTTAACATATTAAGGCTCCATGTAAAATTGACAGTAAAGTCAGGAAAAATTATAAGGAAAAAAATACTTAAATACAATTACATGTATTTTCATTACACAAAGCCAATCCTCAACTTATAGGGAAACTGGGGCAAAGGTTCACCAAAATGTTCAAAATTTGAAAGTTACCTGTATGCCAGCAGGATTCTGGAAATATCAACAAGAATTATCCATTTTTTCTACTAGCATGGAAAACACATCACTTTTTCAAGGAATCATGAAGGGCTATTTGATATACAACAATGCAGTTAGCAGCATTAACTAAAACAATTATCATTTCATCAATTTACTTCAATTTCATCAATTTCACTTTCTAAACAAGATTTTTCATCTCATCATCTGTACCTTATAATCAAGCTTAATCTGCTCCCCTGGCTCTGCTTGACATGGAGGACTAAGTGTTGACCAAAGGCAACCCCAAGCCTCCACCCCCATTCTATTACCCACCCACCCAATCCCACCCCCAGACCCCCATTCTATATCCAACCCTGGACCCCCCAATCCTACCCCCAGATCCCTATTCTGGCACCCACCTCCCCAATCCCACCCCCAGACCTCCATTCTAGATCCAACCCTGGGTCCCCACCCCCATTCTACTCACCCACTCCCAGACCCCTATTCTGGCACCCCCCCAATCCCACCCCAAGACCCCAATTCTATATCCAACCTTGGGCCCCACTCCCATTTTATCCACCACCCATCCCTAACCTCACCCGTCCCAATCCCACAGACCCCCATTCTACCCACCTTTTGGCTTCTACCTTCTACCTACCCGTGGGGCACCCCATTCTGCCCAGGTCCCCCACTCAATCCCACCCTGCCCCTCCTACCAACCCCTACACCCCACTCTAAGAGACAAGCAAAAACACAAAAATATTTAATTTTAAAGTAGCCCAAGAAGGGCCCCTCAGTGTTATCAGCCCGTGCGCACCTGGAGCAGCCTGGTGGATTGTGGCAATCACCTCCTCCAGAGTCCCCCTGCAGGATGCTGCTCAAAACTGCAGCAGCAGCACTTTGTCTACTGGCCTGGAGGTGTCTAATGCAGCCGCCACCAGGCATCCTAAACTGCTGGTTTCTTCGGCCCATTAGGAGCTCAGTCACTCTGCCCCCAACTCAGCTCAAAGAACTGCCATGTGCTATGTCTGCTGTATGGGTGCCACAAGAAGCCATCCATACCATGGACTTTGCAGTTTGTCCCAAGAAGGATTCCATAACGATTCATTCCATGTGGACGTGCCCTGTCCTGTCCAACTTAGCGACTCCTCCTCCTCCTCCTGCTCCTCCAGGCTCCCTCTGTCCCCCAGGCAAGCACAGCACAGCACTGGGGGCAGGCAACAACTGAGCAGTAAGCAAAGTCCACAGTACGCCATGTGCATGCGCACGGCATGTCCCCAGACCCGAAAGGGCGGCGTGCTTGCCGCTAGGTTTTTAGTGCAGTGGCCGCAGCTGAAAACAAATTCATATTCACTTTAAAAGTAATAATATAAAGTGGGGGGCACTGTGGGGCAAGGGGGCACTGCCCCTGGTGCCCTTATATGTGCAGCACGCCTGCTGGGCCCTACATATCCAAATAACTGCCTTCCCTTACGTCCCTCTGCAGCCTCTAAGATCAGCCATGAGCACCGTCTTGCAAGTTCCATCATTGGCCCAGGTACATACGTCCTGGCTATCTAGAGAGGTGTTCTTGCTGGCTGCTCCACAGCTTTGGATCTCGCTTCCCTTGGAGTTTCACCTGAGCCCTAATTTGTGCATCTTCCAGAGGCAGAGTAAGACCTGTTTATTTGGTCACATAGATCTGGGAAAGTAGGGATGCTGGTATTTTTTGTTTGGTTGGTTTTTTAAATAGGTTTTATTGTGTATTATACATTTTTATGATGTGAGTGGCCCTGAGCCGTAAGGGATAGTGCGAGGTAAACATCTAAATAAATATATAAAAGAAAATCTGCCTGTGTCTTTTTAATTAGCATGGTATAATCAAACTTTTCCAGAGGCTATATAGGCAAATATCATTTACATGAAAGTTATATGGAAAACTATATTATAGGTAAAGATGCCACCATTTTATATACAATGCAATATTGCTAATGCCAATGTCAGAATCATCCATCTTTCACTGAGGGGATTCAAGAGGCAATAGGCAGGCATATTTTATCAGTCTGAATAGAGAAATCCATGCAGAGGGTGACCTACTTTTTACGTACTCTGTGTGTCTTCTCTGATAGAATTAAAAACAGTCATTACAAAAGCTGACCGAGCTGCATTAATATCTAGAATATAAAATGGTATTTCAGTATGGTGAGAGTGAGATGCATTTCAATAAGGTTCTGTGCACCTAGCTATTTCTTAGTGTGTTTTCCTGTTCAAAAACCTCACTACCTGGATTGTAGAACATTTATATCCATTTGCCTCATGTTAGGTGACCTGAAATCTATTTAATACATGGAATTTATTATGACTGACACAGCCTATTTCCCTTATGTCACATCTTTTCTCCTCATACCAATCTCCATTGCATTTGTATTATTTAGAAGACTGGGAGTTCAGGTTTTGTTTGTTTTCTTTTGGGGATCTTGATTTTCCCCCCACAACCAACGTTTACGTTTTTGGAGAGCGCTCCACTTTATAATTACAAAAATCTCTCAAACGACTGGTGCTTATGGAAGGTAGTGTTTGATGGATCTGAAGACCAAAGTCCTGTTTTTCAATCCAACAGATGCAGGGCTGTCCGTACCACAGGACGATCTGGGGCAACTTGGGGAACATGACTTTTCACTGAGCCAAATCCTGAACCGGCAGCGCTCAGCGCAGCCTCATAGCTGCACTGGGAAGTAAAAAGTACCAAAGAAATTAGGGCATGCGTAAAATGGCCACCATGGCCATTCTGCGTATGTGTGGCCATTTTCCAAAATGGCACCAGCAGTGTCGGTGACATTTTGGAAAATGGCAGCCGGCCTGTGCATGCTCAACCAGCAAAAAATGGCACTGATGCTGCTGGCACCACTTTGAAAAATGGCCATGCATGCACAGAATGACATGGGGTGGGGGGGCATTTTGCACATGTGCAGTGATTTTCTTTGGTATTTTTTTCCTGGCACTCCCTTCAGAAAACCGCACTGTGCGTTGCATGGGTCACCAATTTGGGCTCCAGAGCCTAGGAAAAAAGGTAAGTAAAGCAACTACCCTCCTCCCCCATGCCTGAGTGGCCCCTCTACCCCCAGCTCTGCCTCCCTGAGACCCCTGTCCCCCAGCTCCCAGGCTGGGTAGGGGCCAGTAGAAGACATAGCTTGGGGAAAACATTGGATTTAGACCTGTATTGCTCGGATCGGAATCTACTCCAAACAATACAATCCAAAATCTGATTTGAAGTCGGGTCACTTCATTTCAGAAACGATCCTGATTTTCAATCTGATACCTAGTAATTTATGATACAGTACCTGCCTGCTGGGGTCTCTGGCACTTTAACCATGTCTATGCTACCTTGGTAACAGTAACATTCAACAAGAGGGAAAGAACTGAACTGAATTGAAAACAAGCTAACAGGGGTGAAAGGATCCTGGGCACTCAGTTACTGAATTGATACATCTGGATACAGAGTAAATTTAATTATTCCCAGGTAGTTGCAGCAAATACAGGGGACAGCTAGATGGAGATTTGGAGGTCAACAAGTTTCTGTCACAATTAAAAAGCAGCGTCTCCTATTGGAGAAGACATGTCTCCATGAGATTAAAGAGGCACAAATTCTGTCCCCAAATTCTGTCATTAGCTTGCAGAGTAAGTCACTTCATTTATCGATGCCTCATTTTCCTCATCAGCAAAAAAAAAAAAAAAAAAAGGATAAGGGTATTTAAATCCTTTGTAAAGCACTTCATGAGATGAAGAAGACATAAGAGGTGCCATACGGGGTCAGACCAGTGCTCCATCAAGCCCAGCATCCTGTCTCCAATAGTGGCCAGCTTTGGTTGCTTTAGATAAGTGCACAACAGGCTGTAATGCAGTGATCCATTTCCTGTTATTCACTGCCAGCCCCTCACAGTCAGAGGTCTTATCCCCTGACCAACTTGGCATTAGGTAGAACTGTGTATTTTTATGGATACTATTAAACAAATAACAACAACAAAAACTGGGCTTAATATTTGGTTACCTTTACATGGCCTGAGACTATGTGATTAATAGTAACAGGCCAACTTACGGAATAATCCCTAGCACCAGCACATCTCCTGGTATATTTTTGACATGACTAGGGGCATTTATAAGTGATTCAGGTCACAATTCTTAAACCACTTACTCCATAGTAGTCTAAACTGAAATCAACTCTGGTGCAAGCGTTTTGAGGACCAAAGCATCAGTCTTCCTAGGAAACTTCAAGTTTCTATTTAACAACACTGAAGAAATCACCCATTTTTGTTTATGGCAGGGGATCCATTGGTGGGGGAGGTATCAGCAGTGTCCTTGTCGTGGCCGGATCATTACTTCCTCCAGGCTGGTCTCTTGATGAATGTCTTCTTCCAGAAAGGTGCAGAGCCAGTTCGGTTGATTCACCCCAGAGCCTTATGGAACCAGAGAGGTTCCAGAATGCTCTTGGGGAAGTATCCTCCGATCTTGATGACCATTTGCTCGATGACCTCGTGGCTTTCTGGAACACCTTGCTGACAGAGGCCATTGACCGATTGGCTCCTAAGCATCCACTCCCTGATCACCAACACCGCAGGTCCCCCTGGTTTACAGAGGATCTGCGGCAGATGAAGCGAGAAGGGCGGCGGTTAGAGTGATGGTGGCGCCTCTCTCATGCTGAAGTCGACCAATTGCGACATAGAGTTAGTTTATGAACCTATGCTGTGGCTGTGCGGGCGGCAAAGAAGCAATTCTTTGCTGCTCTCATAGCATCCACAAAGTCACGTCCAGCTGAGCTTTTCTGGGTGAGGGAGCTGGTCAGTCCAGCCTCCCTCTGTCTCAAACTGGAATTTTCCAGTGCTCGCTGTGACATGTTTGCTGACTTTTAGTGGATAACATTGCTCGAATCCACCATGACTTCGATGCCGTGTTTATAGCAGTAGGAGAACAATACAATATGTTTTGTATTGCTTGTATATTTTTATTGTTACTGGTATTTTATTATTTATTGTTGTATTTAATTTATTATTTTGTTTGTTGTGAGCTACCCCGAGCTGCTGTGGCAGGAGGGGATGACCAAGAAATCTAAATAAATAAATAAATAAATAAATAAATGGGTCAGACAGGATTTCGCTCAGTGCAAAAGCCATGTGGTGATCCTGATAGTAAGCAGTTACATTCTTTTGGAAGGCAGGATTTCAAGCAGAGACAGAAATGCTGAAAGGTTTTTTAAAGAAACAAAGTGTGGCAAAAACCTTCCTGTTGTGCTTTCACCAGAGAAACACTTCTAAACCAAGGAGAGCTGTTTGAAAGAGCAAGGACAGATAGCTCATAAAACATTGAGAATTGAAAGGCTTTTAATCTGCCAGGTTATATAAGAGTAGCTGAGTGCTAAGTGAAAACTGCAGTGTTCATGCAGGAAGCAGCAGATAAAGATTTGGCACATTTGTTCCTCTCTGAAAGGAAGCCTTCCAAAGGAGGGGAAGGAGCATTTTTTGTTTTCTTTAAATGGGAAATCCCTGTCTAATAAGACCATCTTCTTCAGATGCCTAAAAAGTGATTATGAAAGAAGGGACAATGATGTCAAGACAAAGAGATAACACATACATTCTGTAAAATTAAGACACTATATGTCTCCCTAACTGCAGTAAATTCAGTACTGCTTAAAGTTATCTTGACCAGATTCTGCCCTCTATGCCTTGCCACACTAGCAACTCTTCTTGATTTCAGCAGGACAAAGCAGTAGGAAAAGCAGAACATGGTGAAAGGGACCTTTTTTACACGGCCCCCATGGGTGTGCCAGCACATGGGTGGTGTGTAGGCGGGGTATGCACACGGCCATACATGCATCCCCACGCACCCCCGACTCATCAACACACACGGAGCAACGTCCGTTTTCCCCAGTTGCGCCACATATGTTGATGGGAGGGGTGCGTGGGGATGTGTGTTAGCCAGGAGTGTGCATGCACCCCAGCTCACCACACGCACGCACACATGATGTGCCCTTCACACAGGCCTCTCCCACTCATGAATATGCAGATTTCAGTGAGAGAGCCCCGTGTAAAAAGGGCCTAAGATTTTAGGCAGAGCTCCCCAGCTGGTGAAGAAACTGAAGCTGAGCTAATATAAAATGAATTAGAATCTAACTTGGGGCTTGATATTTATAAGAGAATAACTATGTCCTCAGCTCTATAAACTCCATTAAAATAAGTCATATCCTGTTTATGAGAGAATAGCCATACCCTGAACTAAATAATCTCTGAGGCTAAAAGTGGAGGCGTTTATTACCCCAGGAGGATGCAATTATTAGCATGTTAACAGGAAACTCCCTCAAGTTATAATTATACAGAGTCTAATAATTATTTTTAGACATAATTGGGCTAAAAAAACACCATATTTTAATAGAAAGAAATGCTAAATGCAGGCAGGTAAATTGGTTGTGGCCGTACCGATAATTAATTCTGAGAACTACGGTAAATCTGAGAGCAGCATTTTACACACTGTAGTTATTACTGAAAGCTGCCATTGAGTGGGGAGTAATTGCATGACAATCTGGAGCAATGATTGAACAGTATAATTATCAAAAATTGGAGTTCCTGAAGAGGACTGTCGATATTGGCGGTGGCACAGAACCTTTCATGTTTGCTATTTTTCTTTTTCTTATACCCTACTTCTGCTCAGTTCCAGATTTTACATATTACACCTGCTGGTGTGCACGTTATTCTATGTTGTTGGGTTTGGGGGTTTGGGGGTTTTTTAATTTTTTTTTTACATAGAACCAAACTCTGTGCCGACAATATAGCACCTGACATGAAAAATAAAGAGTACTCCATCGCAGTCCCACAGCTCCAGGGTAAATTATTTATTTATAATCCCTTTGTAATCCCTTTGTTCAAGTATAATCAGTTCACAAAGCTGACACACACAGTTTGATTCTGCCCTCATTCCAGCTGTACCTTGCTTTAATGCCATATACATCAGTGATGTTGCTTCTAATGTAACCAGATATATTAATATAGGTGAGAGCAGGGTACTGGCTGCACAACTCTGATTATTGAAATACAGGAAAGAACCATCTTCTGTTTTCAGAAAGCTGATCAAGGCCTAACATGCTTCATATTAGATGTCTTGCACTACGAGTGTTTCTGTACATAACATTTGCCACCATTTCAGCTGCCAGACATGGGGGGAAAACGTTAACTTGGTCACAGAGACCCAGGAGTAGCCCATGGAAAGAACACAGGTTTGTGGAAGGTTGTTCTCCAGAACAAGTCAGAGGAAATCTTCAGCAGACCCACGGAGAAGCTGAAAACATGCCACAAAATTTAATGTCTGTTTAGCTTTGGGATTCCTAGGTTCAGCAATAAGGCTTTGGGCATGTCAATTTCAGCAGCAAGACCAGTTTCAGCAGCAGGGAACTTTGCCTTGACAATAGGTGTTTTTAAACAAGTGGGACGATGGGGAGGAGGTCCATGGTGACTGAGTGGCACTGCTGTGGAGCATCCACACAGGTGGAGTGAGTGGGGGGTGGCTAAAAACATGACTACTGTGGTCACAGAAGCAGCTGCCACGCACTTCCCCCTGCCACGGACCATGGAGGGGAGAAACGTGCCAGGCTGGCCTTTGCAAGTAACATGTCCTAGGCAAAAGTGCCGGGGAACCCACAGTGCCTATGAGTGGTGGAGCTGTTTGCTGGTGTGGCTGGCTGCTGCCATTCATACAGGCGGGGGTTCCATGGCCACCTGTTGTTGTCACAGAACTATTTGACCTGGCCCGCACGGAGCACTCTGGATTTCCTGGCAGTGCTCCATGTGTGGCCATGAGCGAGTGCTCTATGGCTCACATGAGTGCACATCTCTACCTTGAGACGGAGCCATTGCCTCCGTGGCTCCTGGATAGCCACATGGGTTGGCATCTCATCTGAAAACCTCCAATTTCACTAGCAGTGCTTTCAGCTTTCAACCATTTTTGCTGCCAACTAATGGGCTCCCCCTGTTGGTCAGAGTTGATAGGGTGGCAGTATAAACATGGAACAGCAAGAAGGTCTGTGCTGCTCCACCAAGGAATGATGTTGCACTGAGTACTACGGGCTCGATTTTCCCCATAGTTAACTAACATGTAGAGCCACCCTATAGGATACAGCTTCACGAAAGGTCACATCACAAATGACATCGTGATCCCAATTAATCTTTGTTATTCTTGGCATGTCTTTGTTGCTAGCTGGGGTCGTGGGATTATAATTAAATCTCAAAATGGGTTTACACAGGCAAAACGTTTGGGAGCTAGTGCCCCAGTTCTTTCACTTCTAGTTCCTTAGGGGGTTGCTCAGTTCCCTTTCCAGCTCTACAGGCAGCATCACATCTCTCGCTAGAATTCTCCAGATCTCACTAATGGGTCAGAACTGATTTCAAAAGGAGGGGGACTCGGCTAGCGTAAAAATCATTTAAAATTCTCTTTCTGGGCCTCTTGCTAAGTCTCCCCTTGCAGATAGCGCCAGAGCGAACACTTAGCATGGGCATGAGTCTAATTCACTCCAGTGGGTGTCATCAGACCACTGCATCCATGCGTCCTGTTCACTCCATTCATTCATACTTCTGTAAACTGCTGGTAGCAGTGTTATCTGCTCAGGGGATTGTGTCCGTTACACATGGTGAACCAGTAGACATGGTTGACTTCCTTGAAATAAGGATAGTAGTTTTATTAAATACTGAACTAAGATGACAGCATGACAGTAAAGGTTTCCTCTTCATTTTGTATCATCTATACAGATACTCACATTGGACAATGAGGAAGATATCCTGGAGGCGCATAAGAAGATGCACAGGTCTACGCTCGACTCTGAGCTACGGGGAATTTCCAAGAAAGTGGAGTAGAAAGGGGGAAAGAGTGAAAGGACAAGAAGAAAAATTATGGAGGGCAAGGGCAAAGTGACAAGGAGAGTATGGTGATGGATGTGTGTGGGGAGGGGTCTCCAATACCAAAAGCAAGAGGAAGGGGTGTGCTCTAAAAAGCTAGAGAACCACTGATCCATAGTATCAGCTGACTTCCTCTTGAAACCCTAAAGTGCCTTTCCTTATGCACAATCAAATAAATTAAAAGCACCAATCCAGTTCTTATGATCAATGCCTTCCTCCAGTAACTGGAAACGTTGACCTTGGCTTTTCAAATAAAACCTTGAAATATTTACTCAGTTAAATTCATTTGGAGACTGACTCATTCACATTCTCTTAATATTCATATGCTATTTTAAATGGGATTTCATTTGCCAGCATGATTTCTATCTTCTGCCCTTCTTTTTTCAGCTCATGAATTCCGTGAAGTTCATACCCCAAAGATTGTTTATCAACAATTGTTAATAGAGCTAAACCCCACAAAAATAAGAACTTGTAGCTCAGTGATCTTTGAAAATATGCTCCTGCATTTCATCTTAATTCTGGCATTAACTGTCACAATTAGATGTGGTTTGCTTTTTACAGAGCCTAAATGCACAAATCACCATCATGTCTGCTTAATGAATGTAGACTCGAAAATCGGTATCTTGACTATTTTGAGTAACCTTATTACTTTTGACAGGTGCAGGTTTCTCCTAAGAGGTGTTAGCATCTCTCCAATTAGACATTTTCCATGCTCTAGAGAGTGTTTACTTGGGAAAAGGATAGACATGTTTACTGAGAGGGGTTTGTTATAAAATTATCTAAATCCTATAGATAGACAAGAGTCAAAGAAGCTCAGATGATCCACTGGATCAATTCTGCTAGCATGTATACATTTTTAAGCCATCACAAGTTTATTATTTATTTATTTATTTTGTGAATTTATACCCCACCCCTCCTGAAAACAGCTCGGGGCGACTTCCAACAATAATAAAAAATACATATAAAACAAATATTAAACAGTTTAAAATACATCAAAAACAATTTAAGTGTTTAAAACAGGGCCCCGGGATACAATTTAACATTAAAACAATAAACAGAGTAGGGGAGATAAAAAACCCTAACCCACCCCCCACCCCCACCCCAAAGGCCTGGGCGAACAGTCATGTTTTACAACACCGCCGAAATGTCAATAGGCTTGGGGCCAGGCCAGCTTCCTCCAGAAGGGAGTTCCAAAGGTGCAGCCCAGCCACAGAGAATGCCCTCTCCATTGTGGCCCCCCGCTTTACGCGGGGAACCTCCAGGAAGGCACCCCCGGCCGACCGAAGGAGCCACTCTGGGGCGCGGAGGGCGAGGCGGTCCCTGAGGTACGAGGAGCCCAGACCGTGAAGGGCCTTATAGATCAACACCAGAACCCTGAACCTAGCTCGGCACGCTATTGTCAACCAGTGCAGAGTCCGGAGCACAGGTGTAATGTGCTCCCGATGACCCGTCCCCATAAGGAGACGGGCCGCCGCATTCTGCACTAGCTGCAGCCTCCGAACCAGGAACAAGGGAAGCCCAACGTAGAGCGCATTGCAGTAGTCCTGCCTCGAGGTGACGAAGGCATGGATGAGGGAGGCCAGGTCCAGGCCGGAGATGAACGGACGCAGCCTGCACACCAGAT
>QEPC01003766.1:3278546-3323094 GCA_003113815.1 Sphenodon punctatus | reverse complement strand
AACCCCCCCAATCAGGGGGGCCACTACCTCCCTTGCTCTCCCCACCAACATCACCTCCGTCTTATTGGGGTTGAGCTTCAGTCTACTCTGCCACATCCATTCCGCCACGGCCTCCAAACACTGGGATAGCAGCGAGACAGCCGGGTCTGGGTCAGTTGAAAAAGAGAGGTACAGCTGAGTATTGTCAGCATATTGGTGACACCGCACCCCGAACCCTCTCACGACCTCCCCCAAGGGCTGCATGTATACATTAAATAATAATGGAGACAGAATAGAACCCTGCGGAACACCGCATGATAAGGAGCAGGGGCACGATGTCTCATCCCCCAACACCACCCGCTGGCTTCTCCCCAAGAGGAATGAACAGAACCATTCAAGAACAGTCCCGTCCAGACCTCCTGTATAAACATCAGGATCAGATTCCCCAGCCTACCAACATCTGTTATAGGCTGCCAGACTTGCAATGCAAGAGGGCTGTGGAATACTCTCTTTCAGCGGATTGGTGGGGAATAGAAGTGGGTCTCATAAGAACATAAAAAATGTCATACTGAGTCAGATCAATGGTCCATCAAGCCCAGCATCTTGTCTTTGACAGTTTCCAGTCCCGGTCGCATGGGAGAAGTACCAGCAGTCACAATGGAGAATCCATTCCCTGCTGATCACTCCCTGCTCCTGACAGTAAGAAGTTCCCATCTTGTAATCTACTTGGCTAATAGCCATTAATGGACCTGTTTCCCAAGAATCTACCCAATCCTTTTTTAAACCCAACGATACTACTGGCCCCGACAACCTCCTCTAGTAACAAGTTCCATCCCATCTGCTCTACCCAGAGCACTCCGCAGAATCATCTTTACTGCAAATGTGTCCTGGCTCCCCTGCCCAGTCAGGACTGACCCTGATTGTTGTACACGTTGCCTTGGAACAGTCCATGAGGAAGGGATTGTTACAGGTGGAAGTTGCTATAGTGATGTTCACCTGTATTTGCAATTAATTGTTTTATTGGTTCCTTTAGCACTTGCAAAATTGTGTTCTACAATCATTTTCCCAGGAAGAGATACTGAAAAATAGTTTGAAGCCCGAGTCCTGATTTTTGAATGCTTGAGGCTGATGCTACTGGACCCAGAGACCCCAAGGTCACACAACACATAACAAATCAAATTCGGAGGTTACATAACAAATCAGCAATACAGCCATAATGGATCCTTGTTTCTTGAGAACTTCTGAACAGAAATCATTGCAGGCCATCATAAAATATTCTGAGACACATCTTCAAGCTCAAAGTGTTTGTTTAAGGGAGAGCATAAGTGAGAATTTATTATTATCCTTCCCCATTTTCAGTGTCTCTTTTCTCTCCCAGCAACCACCAACCTCTCTTCAGATAATTTCTAAAGCCTAATCTCAGCTGCTTTCTGCTGACAGGGACACATACAAAAACAGCACTTAACAACAGAGATAGACTTCCTTCTGCTTTAATGAGCTTAACAAGCCCTGAAGAATTTTGACAAAGAAAGAAAAGCTTTCATAGCAATATGCTTTTGCCTGTATTATTCCAAACAATAGAGAGAAGCAAGCTTCTTTCAGAGAAAATTTTGTATCATCAAGACAGGGAAAGTATCCAAAGAAGTTTCAATGACTTCTGAAATTTTGCCAACTTCATTCTTCATCCTGACACCTTTCGAGCAAAGCATGACTTGTTCTCAAAACCAAATTATTTTTCAGATACACTGGCAATACTGAATTGCAGTGTGTCTGAATTGCAATGTGTCTGAATTAGGAAACCAAGTTAAATTCATTCTTCACCTTCTACAGCAAACAAATATCAGTACACTTGCAGTTAATGGAAATAAAGTGTGTTGAGATCCTTACACAGCAGAGGCTCTAGCCTGGCACTAATATCAGAGATAATGGGTGTTTTTACACGCATCTTAATTTTCCCAGACTTCAAAGTCTGAGTTTGGAAAAGTAACATGCAGGGGTGAGTTTAGATGCCCCCCTTCCTGGAAGTCAGCCAGGCACCATTGTAAACAGCGGCATCTGGTGACTTCCGCATGTTTTGTAAACTGTACTTGTAAGCCCTCTGGGACACATTGCAATTCAGACACATTGCAATTCAGTATTGCCAGTGTATCTGAAAATTAATTTGGTTTTGAGAACAAGTCATGCTTTCCTCCAAAGGTGTCAGGATGAAGAATGAAGTTGGCAGAATTTCAGAAGTCATTGAAATTTCTTTGGATACTTTCCCTGTCTTGATGATCCAAAACTCAGGTCCCTGAAAGAAGCTTGCTTCTGTAATAAACTTATTAATTGAGAGCAGTTTAGTGCACCATAGGTTGGAGGCAAGTGCTAAAGGCACTTCAGTGCTAGCAGTTTCAGAGCTAGGGTGGGTTTCAATAAACACACTGATGCTCGGTTAACAAAACAAGGTGTTTTTATTAGAGCTGCCAGGAAAAGGGGGAATTGCAGTTGCCTAGGTGCAGTCTTGAATGGATAAACAGTTACAGTCGAACAGGATGCCCAGCTTGGGCTTTAACAGTACAGAGCTGCAAGGGGCTCCCACTCCAGTTCCCAGAGTCCATGCTGGTGCAGCACCAGCTCAGCACAGACCTGCTTATTAGCTGCAGTCCCCACCATCCCTTCCTGCAATCTGCCTCTCTCTCCAAGCCTCACCCTTTCTCCTTCCCAGCATCTGCTCACTTCCCCCTGCACAGGAACAACCCTCCCCTGGTCACCACTAGGAGACAGGGAGCTGCTGGGAAATAAAGTCACCGACTCCCTCCCCCAGAGGAAGAGGAAACTGCCTCCAGGTTACAGCTAGAGGGCACAGGGTGAATGAATTCATCACATTGCCCTCCCTCTTGAAAGGAATGTGTCCCGACATCCTAGATAATCCAAGTGATAATCCTCATGCCATCGGGGGGGAGGGGGCTGTGCTCCCGCTGTGGCCTCATACTTCCACTTGTCACAGGGATATCAGAGTCTTGGCTCAGGGGTTCCCCTTCCGGTATGGGCTGCTCCAACTGAAATGTAGGGACATCCTCTCTTGGTGGGATAGATGTCCTCGGTTGACTAACTCCCAGAGATGCTGTCTCTTCATCTGACTCAGTCCGTTCTGTGAGACATCCCTGTGGGTATGTCACGCCAGGCTTTGATCCAGTGTGTTCGGTTACACACTGGTGTCTCTGTTTTGCTCAGCGCTCTCATTATGTGGCAACGTGTCACTCAGCTGGATCAGGACCCAGATACGGTTTTATCTCATTGTGGTGCAGGGCAAAAGTATTCCCACACAGAACAGAAGATAGTTCATAAATTACCTCTGACATTCAGCTAACCACCCTGTAAGGGCCCTTGTACTGCTGTTGCAGCTTAGCGTTCAACCCTCTCCTTCTTCTGGTCCTTGGCCCAGACAAGTTTTCTGCATGAGCGGATATGCATAAGTCATAGTGTTCCTTTTGCCTTTGAGTAGTTTGACCCTGGTGGAGCTTAACGACCTGGCCCACCATGCTAAGAATATCTGCAAGGTGAGTTAAGTACGTTGTCCGATACATCAGCTCCATTCAGCAGTTCTACAGGAAGAGTGATCTTGTGCCTGAACATTACCATGTTGGGTGTGAACCCAGTGAATGACTGCACACAAGACCTGTAGGCCGTCATAACATAGGGAAGCTGTCCCAGTTCCGTTGGTTAGCATCCAAGAACGATGCCAGCATAGTTGTCAATGTGCGGTTTGGACACTTCACCAACCCATCAGACTGGGGATGATATGGTGTGGTGCGGTTCTTGTTAATCTCCAATAAATCGCATATCTCCTGGAATACTCGTGATTCAAAGTTCTGTCCCTAGTCTGTGTACAGGGAATGGGGTGTACCATACTGGCAAATAAACTGCTTCGCAAATGTTTTAGCAACTGTCTGGTCAGGCAGTGGCTGGGCTTCTGCTCACTTGGTGAAGTAATCTGCTATCACAAGGATGTACTTGTTACCCTTCTCAGTCATGGGTAACGGTCCCAGAATATCCATGGCAACCCTCTCTAGGGAGATGCTTGTTTGTGTGGTCATCATAGGGGCCCTGGGCATAGGAAGAGCTGTTTTGTGAGCTCCACAGGTAAATCCAGCTCTTGACAGATGTGTGCCAGCCAGGTCTGGACAAGGCATCTGCATTAGAGTGTTGCTTTCCTGGGTGGTTGCTTTCCACCGGCAGGGACCGCGTCTAATTCTATGTTCTGTACAGCACCAGGTCACATGACTGGTGCTATATAAATGTTTATAATCATAATAATAATCTGGTACTGGAACTGAGGCAGCTGTTCAAGCCATTGAGCTAATTGTCCTTGGGTCGCATTGAAAGTATGAAGTCAATGGAGAGAATTGTGATCTGTGCTTAGTAGGAATTCTTTCCCCAAGAGGAAATGCCGAAAGTGCTTAGTAAATGTTACCACTGCCAGCAGCTTTTTCTTAGTTGTGGAATAGTTCCTCTCTGCTTTGTTTGGTGTCCTGCTACCATAAGCAACCACTCTCTCCTTATCCCCATATGGTTGTGATAGAGCTGCACCAGTGCCAAAATCACTGGCATCACTATCCAGGATAAATGGTAGCTGAGGATCTGGGAAGGCTAGTATTGGTGCAGACATGAGCCTTTGCTTTAGCTCCAGGAATGCATCTTGGCAGGCAGCTGTCCACTGAAATGTTTGCCCGTTTTCTGACAACCTATGTAGTGGATGTGCAACTGAAGCAAAGTTAGCAACATGTTTCCTATAAGATGAAGCTAGGCCTACAAATTCCTGCACCTCAGTATTAGAACATGACGTTGGCCAGAATCGGATAGCCTCAACTGTTCCAGGGTTTGTCCCTATACCATTTTTTGAAATCACATGTCCTAGGTACTTCATCACAGAAGAAATTGCAGTTTGACAGTTTTACCTTCAGGTTGGCCTGGCTCAGCCTCTCCAGCACAGCTCTGAGTTTCTGCAGATGCTCTTCAAACGTTCTCCTGATAACAATGATGTCATCAAGGTACACAAGGCAAGACATACCCTGTAGGTCTGCTAGCATAACATTCATCAACCTCTGAAAGGTTCCCAGTGCATTACAGAATCCAAAAGGCATGACGTTAAATTCAAAAATTCCCTCTGGTAGAGAAAGCTGTCTTTTGTCAGTCCTCAGGGTGTACCTCAACCTGCCAATACCCACTTGCCAGGTCCAAGGTAGAAAACCAACAGGCCTTTGTCAATAAATCTAAGGTGTCAACAGTCCTTGGAAGAGGATCTTTCACAGTAACATCATTCAACCAACAATAATCCACACATACACGCATCCTACCATCTTTCTTTCTCACTAGGACTACTGGAGAAGCCCATGGGCTTAGAGAGGGTTGAATGATGCCTCTCTCGACCATCTGTTCCAGTTGTTGGTTGAACTCTTTCTGGTGATGAATTGGTATCCTCCGAGGTTGCAGTCTCCCAGGTCTGGCATCTGTCATCTCGATCCGGTGTTGCATCAGTCCAGTGCATCCAAGATCATCATTCCCTGTGGAAAAGACATCAAGATACCTTCCCAAAAGCTAGCCAGGTCTGGGAATGGCAACAGGAAGTGAAGGGGCACAGGTGTGCAGCCAGCAACTATGCCCCCCACCCTCAAGTGCATGGCTAGAGGACTCCCCATCCCCCCATTTTTGGTGCACCCACCACCCCCTTCCCTCCCAATCCCAGCACCCTAAGCAGCTTATCACTATACCACACTGCCATTCTCCAAGGCCTTCCTCATTCCCAAATTTCCCTCCTTTCCTAGAAGAAGCATGGAAACCATGGATTATGAGAAATTTTAAAAGTTTATTTAAAAAAATAAAATTAAATTGAACTGTTTATTCTTGAGCCTGCTCATTTTGGGGGCAGCTGGGCACACTCACTTGGGTGGCAGAACTAGTAGGGGGATATTTTCCTCCTTCCGTGGATCCAGCTCTGGAGGCGTGTTCATGACAGGGGCGTGGGAATGATTGGGGGGAACAGTTCCCTAGCATGAGCACAATGTGGAGAGGGCTTGGGTGCTTTCCCTGGGAAGTAGCTTGCTGGAGGGAGGGTGGGTGGGTTGGTTCCATGTAGGGGGACGTGAACTTTTGATGGAGCTTAGGAAATGGTGCCTGCCCCTGAGCAACAATACTTACAGTTACAGCAGTAACATGTTTGAGCATGGAGCTCTGAAGCTGAAAGGACTGGAACAGCTCAAACTGCTGCCAGAGATGGGCCCAGTGCCTGTCCTCAGTGGTCCAGGTGAGCCTTGGCAGCAAAGGCGTTCTGTGTTTTTTTGCTGCCCATGCTTCCTGGCTATGCCGTTAATTGTGTCCTGGATCTTGTCTGCCTGTTATGTGGTCTCCCCAAGCAACTTCCTTGCCAAATCCTCCCTGCACTGCCGGTTGCAGACCCGCAGTTCCTGGTTCTGCTGGGTGCTTGTGGCAAGCAGTTCCAACCATGCCCATTGCACTAGCAAATCTGTAGAAAGGCAACAAGGAAAAACATTAGTTCAGGTTGCCCCATCCACCTTCCTGTCCTGGTATTTCAGGTGCCCACCCATGCAAATTTCAGCCCTTCGCCTATCTGAAGGGAAGAGTGAATGAGTACTTAGCCTAAAGTGCTGCTGGGTCGATTACTATGGTGGGATTCCTGCGTTACACAGTTCTCCCACAATCACGGTAGAGGAGTGAAGAACTTACAAAAATTAACCACCACCACCATTTGCGCCCTCCCACCACCACTATTTTGGCTTACACCACCACCCGCATCCCACTGTCCCATCATACTGCCTTTCCCCGCCCATCCCACCATGGTGCCTTCCCACCCACTTCCCATGCCTACCATTCCTGTTCTGTGGAGCTGTTTCCCAACAATTTTCCTGCAGCTCGTCTGCATTCTCCTGGCCAGCTGTCAACACAGTAAACGATAAAAAGCATAATAGATAACAATATATAGAAGTCTTTATCATGCAGCTGTGTAAGCGCAAACATTGCCCTCTCCACCCCAGTGCATTAACTTACTGTTTTCCTCTGCCTTCTCTACAAAGTTGGCATCTGGGTCCTCTGGGCCCTTGACTAGAACCTTGGGTGGCTCCTTGAACCTTGGGTGGCTCCTTGAGGGGATACACACTGAGAGTCACAGTGTCTGTGTCGACCTGTTCTGGCTCTGGGGTGGGGACAGTCATGGAGGGATGTCAGGAATGTCCATCGGTGATCACAGCTTCTGTGATGAAACTGGGAGAGGTTGCAGTGGGAGCGGACAGTGGGGAAGCCATATCCACCTGCTTCTGGCCCCTGTTGAAGGCAGGATGCAACAATGGCTCCATCCAAGCAGAGAAACTATTCAAAGAGCTTGTAATAGGGCAATTTTGCCTCCTGTGGCCAGAGTCAAAGTTGTTGTCTCAGATTTCCCTATACCTGCGCCTCAAGTCTTTGACCCACTACTGGGACTGTTTCACGTCCTCCTGGTTATAGCCCTGCAGTGCCATTTGTGCTGAGATCTCCTGGAACACAGCCTCGTTCCTGTAGCGCTTCACCAGGGCATATTGGAATTTCTGCTCCCTATGTAGAGTGCTGAAGGCCTTGGTCTCTTCCTGAGTCCATGCAGTGTTGGTGGGTGGATTGATAGCCAGTGTCTATGACTGAACATATTAACAGTGGAGGTAGCAGTGCTGGCAATGATGATCCTCCTGCAAGTCATGCAGCAGTGGTATCGGGGCCTACTTTATGTCAAACACTCATCAAACTGATCTTATCAGTTTGAGAATTCCCTGAGACTGGAAGTTCCACCTTCCGCACCCCTAGAACTTCTGGGTTTTGTGTGACATGCCCTTAAAGGGGTGTGACCACATGACCCCTCTAAGAACTCACTTTACTGCTCTTGACCAATGGGGAGAAGGTTTTGTAACATTGGGCCCCCAGTTCAGGAGAACTGAGGACCAATGGCTTGTTAGCATGACATGGTAGAAAGGGCAGTCATGTGACCCCTCTAAGATATCTCCTTACTGTGCTTGACCAGTGGGCAAAGGTTTCATCACGTTCAGTACCCCAGTTCAGGAGAACTGGGGACCAATGAGTTGTTAGCATGACATGATATAAAGGGGGTCATGTGACCTAAGAACTCCCACTGCCTTGAACCAACAGGGCTGGGTTTCATTGGTGTAGCCCCCTCCACTAAAGAGGGGTGATTGAACTATTGGGGTGGTAGGGTGACTTGCAGAAAGGAGGGTCATGTGACCTGTCTAAGAACTCACCTGATTGCCCTGAACCAAACTGAAAGGGTTTTAGGGGTGTGGGTCCTGTGGTAGAGTCTCCTCATTGGATGTGCAATAGAACCACCCATTTAATGGTTGTCTATGAAAAGAGGGTCATTTTGTGAGGTTAGTCATTCCTGAACACCAGGAATGATCTCACAGAGAAAGAGGCTTTTGTTACTCCCTACACAAAATGGTTTTCCTCTGCGACATTACCCCTGTGTGGCCTTTGTAGCTTAAATTCTCCACCACTGGTAGCAAGATGCTTACCGTTGGCATTGCTGAGCTGCCTACAACAAAGTAAAACCTCAATGCCTTACTTTGACGGTGCAACTCCTATGACTCGGTTTGAGCCCAGTACTCCCCTGAACATTAGAAGATGACCCCTGAATAGGAAAGAAAATTGCAGCGATCCTGATGAAAAGCACTCAGTAGCTTGCTGAGGTGAGTGCAAATGGTAGAAGATGTGATTTAAAAACATTTTAGCCAAGACGAGCTGGTCAGCTAATGTGTTAAAACTCTTGTGTAATTAAGGTATCATTACTTTAAGCACATTAACTAACCCCAGTTTACCTAATGCAGGTTACTTATGCTCAGGGCTGGCTTTGGAATTTGTGGGGCCTAGAAAGCAGATAAAATGCAGGGTCCCTGGTGTCCCCGCCTACCTCAGTGGCACCTTTTTCAGGCCCTGGAGGTGGTCATGTTTGGGGCCCCACTGGGAGGAAATGGGGGCCTTGTAGGGATGGGCGAACACGGTTTGGCAGTTCGGTGTTCGGTCCGAACTCGGCCTGTTCGGACCACCGAATGCGAACACGAACATACAGAACAGAACAGAACACCAAACAATGAAATGGCGAACATACTGAACAGAACAGAACACCGAACGGCAAAATGGCCAAACAGTTCGGTCAGTTCGGATCACGTTCGGTTGTGTTCGGGTGGCTAAAACGTGGTCTACTGACAGGTCACTGGAAGGCCAAATGTAGCAGGGAGGGGGAAGTCATCTGACTCAGCTAGGAGCAGACTTCCAGGCACCAGGGGTGGAGGGTGGATAGTGGCTTGGAGTAGCAGCCAGCCTGCCGAATCACCATCTCTTTTCGCCTCAGACCACTGGCTTGGCAGTCTGCGATTGGCCACGGGCTAGGCTGCACGGAGCCAATGGGGCTTGCGGTGAGGCGGGCGCAGCAAGAAACAAAACTGTCTGGGTCTCAATTCATTATCTGTGAGGGCCTTGTAGGCTTCTACCCAGCCTGAGGGGGAGCTCTGCCTGCCCCTCCCCCTCCCAAGCACCAGCAAGGCCTCCACACACCCCACCAGCTCTTAGCCCCGACAATGCGGAGCAATCGAGCAAGATATGAGCTACCGTATCTTCCTTGTCGCTTTTACACATCTGGCACTTCCGGAACTCATGAGGTATACCCTTATACCTTCCCTCTACAGAGGCAGAAGGAAAGGTATGCATACGCATTCTGGTGAATGCGGTTCTTATTGCAGGGTCTGACCACTTAAAAAGATAGAAAGAGTCTGGGCGTGGCTCAGCATAAGTCACCATACCCGGGGCAACCTTCTGTGCAGCTAGCAAAGCCCCTTCAGATTGGAGGCATTGATCTAAATTCTGGTGTAGCTGAATCACTATAATATTCATCTACTGCAGAATTTTGTTCCAATATGTTAACAGATTTCTGGACATCTGTGTCACCATCAAGTTTATCTTCATAAACTGGACCTACCATCTGCAGAACTCCTGAAGTTTGTGTTCCTTGAGTTTTCACTGGCAGGGAGGGCTGTGGCGAAGTACAAGCTGCCCCCCTCCCCAAAAGCCTACTCCTCTGCACCCACCCGTGGATGCCCGCTGAAGCTGGCTGCTGAAACTAAAAGCCCCTCCGACCACCAGCGCCCGCCACCTCCCGCCCGCTGCCGAGGAGCCTGTCTCTCTTTCTCTCTGTCACACCCACCCACACAAACACCAGCAGCCCTGCACCTCCTGGGGGCTTTCTGCTAGTTGAGACCCTGCTGCTGGCACCGCACATCTTTGGGTTACTACGCTACTTGAGGTGGCATGTGCTGCTGGAAGGGATCTAGTAGCTGTATGAGATTCTGCCACCTGCCAGCCAGAACTTAAGCACATAGGGAGGGATAAAAGAGAGGACTAAAACGAAGCTCGTAACAATAAATTTGAAAACTTTACTCAAAACTATTTACAAATTCAATATAGGAAAACAAAACAACAACAACAACAACATTTAATAAAACAAAAGCAAACATGGAAAGGAAACTTATAAACAACAACCTAAGAGTCAGTGTCTCTGCCACTGGACCTGTCCCCCCATATTTGGCGGAAAGGCAACAGGACTTGGGGCGGCTCGCAGTCCGGAGGGCAAGCAGCCACCGTGGAGGGGTCCACCATGCCGTTGTCCACCGCTTTCTCCACCACCTCTGCTAGGTCTTTATGCCACCCGGAGAGTGCCTGGTGGTAGACCTGCAAGCGGCGCTGCTCGGCGGACAGATACTGGCCGTATGCCAGCACCCGCTGCTGCTCCACCTGCACCGTCCACATCTCCACCACCAGGCACTTCTCCAGGTCGGCGGTGGAGCGCTGGACTGCCTCCATGTGGCCCTGGGTGGAGCGACGCAGCCTGTCCCGAAGGGCCTTGATCGCGGCATCCTCCGGGATCTCAGCAGTCTCCACGGTGAGGCTTGAGGTGGAGGGAGGGGAAGGGCTTATATGCCTCCTTTTCCTGGAGGCCTTCCCCCCCCCCTTTGCAGGCACTGCGGCTCGACGGGTGCAGCTGCAGCAAGTCCTCCTCGCCTGCCCGCCTCACCCGCGTTTTGTGGGTCCGCTCAATGTGGCTGAGCAGCCCCGATGTTGTGCCCTCCCTCTGCCGGCGGATCACTCTTTGGCAGATCTAGAAAGAGCAGAAAAAGCAAGGAACATTAGAAGTGCCATACTGTGTCAGACCAATGGTCTGTCAAGCCCTGCCTGCATTCTGTCTCCACGAGTGGGTGGACTGGGTGGCCATCCAATCTCTCTCTGCAGTGGACTTCCACTCCTAACAGGTCAGAGGGTAATTCATTCCTTGTTGTTCCAGTCCCTGTGACATACCTTGCATGTGGCGGTTCTGTCGCCCTGGATGTAAAACCTCCAGACATCTGACGACTGGTGCCTGGGGGTTTATGATGATGCCTCTAATCCTCCCTCCTTGTGGGTGCTAGGGATGGCAACTAAAAAAACCCATAAGGCACGTGTAAATCCTGCCCTCCCCATGGGTGCTCGGGGATGCTAGATATTGCAACTAGAAAGCTGCCCCTGGCTGGCACGTGCAAATCCTGCCCTCCCCATGGGTGCTAGGGGATGCTAGATATTGCAACTAGAAAGCTGCCCCTGGCTGGCACATGCAAATCCTGCCCTCCCCATGGATGCTACTAGGGGATGCTAGATATTGCAACTAGAAAGCCGTCCCTGGCTGGCACGTGCAAATCCTGCCCTCCCCATGGGTGCTACTAGGGGATGCTAGATATTGCAACTAGAAAGCCACCCCTGGCTGGCACATGCAAATCCATGGGTGCTAGGGGATGCTAGATATTACTAGAAAAGTAAAAGTAAAAAAAGGTTTACACAAACCTGGCAGGAATGGCAGTAGAGCCCACCGCTTCCTCTTCATCCGAGGAGGAAGCCAGTGCCACCACCGGTGCCACTGGAGGTGCAGGGGCAGTGGCCGTCACCAGTTCCTCCTCCTCCTCCTCCTCCACCGGCAAATTTGCCCCCAGCCAGAGGATGCGACCTGCACCAACACTCTTCTTCTTTTTTTTTTTTTAACTAAACCCACACACCAACAGTCACTCACAACACACACCAACCCACCCAAACACACAGCACAGCCAAACTCAACACCATCGCAACCAAAACGCACGCACCCACCGAATCAAACACACACCCACTCGCCTCACAGCTCCACATGCACACACGAATTTCTGGTTTCCGCCGTGATTTCCGGCTTCCCACGCTCTTGTGATATTTTCCACCGAACACGAACTCGGCGATCCACCCAAACGGCGAACGGCCGAACATGAACACACGACCCGAATGTGGCCGAACGCGAATGCGCGATCCACCCAAACGGCCGAACACGAACAAGCGACGCGAACACGCCCAAACCGAACGGCCGAACGCGAACTCGGCGATCCACCCAAACGGCCGAACACAAACAAACAAACCGAACGCGGCTGAACCGAACTGCTGAACCTGAACCGCAATCTGTTCGCCCATCCCTAGGGCCTTGTACTCTGCTCTGCTAAAAACAGGGTCACTGTGTAGAAATCGAGGACCTCAGGGGTCACCTGGGACTCTCTGTGATAAGACCAGCCCTTCTGTTTAACACGTGCTGGTTTGCACCTGGCACTTAGGGCATTTATAAACAAGATGATAGCCCACACCAGGAGGGTGTTCAGCCCACGTTCCCTGACCATTTATTAGGTGGCTGCAAGATGCATACTCCTGTGTGCCATGGAAACTCCACTCATGGCAGAGTCCTGCAGTATCACAGGCCCACCATGAGGGCCAATCCAGGCCACTGTTCACTCACATGTTCACCCCCGTCTATTAGGGTGCACGCAGCCTCCATGTGGGCAAAGCACCTAGAGCAGTCCCAGCAGTCAAAACAGTGAGCACGCTCCCCACTCTTGCTCTCCTGGGGACTTCTACTGTTTAATTTCACTTTGGAGCACTCAAAAAGGCAAAACCAAATTCAATAATAAAATAATAATAATAATAAATCCCAGGAAGCAAACAGGGCAGGGTGGTTTCCTAGACCCAGTGTGACTTCCTGGCTGCGTCTTCCTGTGTATTGGGTTTGCCATGCAAAACACCCAGATTGGGGGCTGCCTGGACTGAACATGGAACTCCTGTAGACTATCATATCTTTATTTGATATGGCTGGTAATGACCTATAAAGCCCTAAACAGCCTGGGCCTGGCTTACCTGCGGGACTGCTTCAGGCCCTGGATTGCATTGCAGCCCCTGTGGACATCCGGGGACACCCGACTCTAAGTCCCCGGGGTTGCCCAGGTGATGATAATGGGGTGGGCGTTCTCGGTGGCCGCTCCCAAGCGGTGGAACTCCCTCCTCATGGAGGTCAGCCCCAGACCACCCCTCTTTCCAAAGACAGTGTAAGACCTGGCTGGTCTGCTGGGTCTTTGGAGAAGGAGACAGGTAGGGTGGGGGCTGGGGGAGTTCTGACCTTTTAGTTTATTTCTAGTATTTTAATGTTTAATGATATTTTATGTGTGTTTTAATTATGTTTTTATCTATGTATTTTGTAAGCTGCCCCGACCTGCTCTGTGAGAAGGAGGGGACAGGGTTAAACAAAATGGTAAATAAATAAATAAATATTTTCACCCTTAGCGTCAAAATATTCTGCCAGCACAAGCCCCATTCCCATCATTAGGGCTTGTGCTGGCCAAGTCCTGTGAGGACTGGGCTAACCAAGAGCATTTTACCTTGTGCTAAAATCATATTCTTTGCCACATGTTGACCTACCATGTAGACATTGGACATCTTTAGACATAACGAAGATTTGGTGTCAAAACCCCTAAGCACGTGTTCGGCTGCTATGTGTAAGCACCATAACAATCCTAACACCAATTTGGCCACCCGCTGAACAATGTTATGTATGTTGTTCCATGTAGAGCATGGAAGGGCTCCACTATGTTTCTGTGTTCTAAGTTAGTTCCAGCCCAGCCAGTCAGCAAGCAACATGTCTGCCTAATAAAGTATTACTTACTTCAGTAATAAGTATTACTCAGGCCCTGGATTACTGTAAGTATTACTTACTTCAGTAAGTATTACTTACTACTTACTACTGTAAGTAAGTATTACTTACTTCAGTAATAAATTAGATCTCTATGTGGTACCGACAAGAGGACCAGAATTGTTTGGATGAAGCTGGTTAAAGAAAATTCGCTTAGACTGACAAGCTATTAAAGCTCTCCAAGTTCACCAGAAATCCACTTCACACCAGCAGCTAGAGGAACTTTTTCCTAAAGCTGCACCAGTTTTTCAAAAGGGTATTGGACACCTGAGGGACATTAAGGCCAGTATAACTCTGATAGAAGGAGCACAAGCCAAGTTTTTGTAAGCCCGACAGGTACCACTGGCTATCAGGGAGGCAGTGGCTAAGGAACTGGATCAACTAGAAGGGATGGGCATACTTACTAAAGTGTACTGGAGCGAATGGGCAACACCTATTGTTCCTGTTATGAAGAAAAATTGAACTATACGGATTTGCGGTGATTTCGAGGTGACTATTAACCCAGTGCTGAGAACAGAGCACTATGCCTTGCCTCGTATTAAGGACATTTTCTTATCTTTGGCCAGAGGGAAATTAGATTTGGCACAAGTTTACCTCCAAATGGAAGTTGAGGCGGAGTTAAGAAAGTTTCTTACAAAAAGGATTGTTCCAGTACAACTGATTGGTATTTGGAGTGGCATCTGCACCTGCACTTTGGCAGAGAGCCATGGATCAAGTACTCCAAGGCATACCAAGCTGCAGATGTTATTTGGACGACATCATTGTTACAGAATCCAATGATGAGGATCATCTGAAAAATCTGGCACAAATTCTCAAGAGATTGGAAGAGTATGGATTACGGGTTAACCGTGATAAATGTGAATTCTTTAAAGAAGCAGTCACATACTGTGGACACATCATAGATAGTGAAGGGCTACACAAGTCACCAGAAAAAACACATGCTGTTCTAAGAGCACCTCACCCAGAGAACATATCACAGGTTCGTTCCTTTATTGGGTTTGTTAATTACTTCCATAAATTTTTGCCCAACATAGCAACTGTACTACACCCGTTGAACCAGATGCTACGGAAAGGGAAGCACTGGGACTGGACTGAACAATGTGAAAGGGCCTTCCAGGAGGCAAAGAAGCTGGTCACTTCAGAGCAAGTTTTAACACATTACAACCCAGAGCTGGAAATCTTGCTGGCATGCGATGCTTCAGCTTATGGACTTGGAGCAGTAATTTCTCATGTAATGCCTGATGGACAAGAACGTCCCATCGCTTTTGCTTCACGATCGTTAAGCGCTGCAGAACGTAACTATGCCCAGATAGATCGGGAAGCTTTGAGTCTAGTTTGGGGAGTCAAGAAGTTCCGGCATTATCTGTATGGTAGGAAATTCACATTGGTGACAGATCACAAACCCTTACTGTCTATTTTTAATCCCTCAAAGGGCATTCCAGAGATGGCTGCTGCCCGAATACAAAGATGGGCCTTGTTTTTAGGGGCTCATAACTATGATGTTAAATTTAAGGGCACTGCACAGCACGGTAATGCAGATGGCCTCTCACGTCTGCCTTTACGAGAGGCAGGTAATGCCACAAAGGAACAAGATGCACTCACGGCTGGGGAGTTGTTCAACATGACACAAATTAGTACCTTGCCTATCACGCCAGCAATACTCCAGCGAGAGACAGGCAAAGATCTCATGCTAGCGGAAGTATATGAAGCTACCCTAAGGGGCTGGAAAGGTGAACCAGGGGAGAGTTTAAAACAATTTTTTCACCACAGAAATGAAATCTCCATTGTCCAAGGCTGTCTGATGTGGGGAAGTAGTGTAATAATCCCCCAAAAATTGCAGGCTAAAATTTTGGAAGAACTGCACGTGGGACATCTGGGCATAGTCAAAATGAAGACACTAGCCAGGGGATTTGTGTGGTGGCCTGGTATTGATGGACAGATTGAAAAATTAGCCAAGGATTGCTCTGGCTGTCAACAAATGCAAAGCATGCCTGGACTGGCACCACTTCATCCATGGAACTGGCCAACGGCTCCCTGGGAACGTATTCACCTGGATTTTGCAGGCCCATTTTTAGGTACCAATTTTTTAGTGGTGGTGGATGGATATTCCAAGTGGCCAGAGGTGTTCTGCATGTCATCCACAACTTCAGCAAGCACTATACAAGTTCTCCAAAGCCTTTTTGCTCGAACAGGGTTGCCTGTACAAGCTGTAACAGACAATGGCCCTCAGTTTGTATCAGCAGAATTCCAAACCTTCATGAAACAGAATGGTATCAAGCATGTGACGTCCGCATCATACCATCCTGCTACGAATGGACTGGCAGAACGCTTTATTCAAACTATGAAGCATACCCTAAGAGCAGCAGATGGGCAGCCAGAATCTTTATCAGTGAAACTTGCAAACTTTCTTTTAGCATACAGGAATGCTGTACATGTGACAACCAATCGAACACCTGCCACTTTGTTTCTGGGACACAATCTTAGATCTCGACTGGATTTGCTGAAACCTGACCTGCGGAGGAATGTGATTAATAAGCAGACGGATCAGGTAAAGAACCGTGATCGATCTGTACTCAGAGAACTACAGGTAGGCCAACCTGTCCTTGTTTGAGCATACAGAGGAGACCAAAAGTGGATGCCAGGCCCAAGTGAAACAGTGAAGGACCGTATTTTTTATGAAGTCAGTATGACATCTGGTGTAACCTGGCGTCTGGTGTAACCTGGCCACATTGAACAGATACGGGAATTACCCTCTTCACAAAACTATTCAACTCTACCAATACTTGAATTTGCGGATCCAACTGATGAACCCAAACTGCTGAGAACAGCAAGCCCACCAGTGCCTGACATTGGGGGGGGGGGGGGGGGGGGCGGGAATTGAGCAATCATCTGATGTATTCCTGATTCCATCCTCTGAAACATCTGTACAAGTAACTATTCCAGAATCTGAAAGATGCTATCCTGTCCATGTGAGGAGACCCCCCCTGACAAGCTAAACTTGTAACTGACAAACTGCCAGTTGATAAGTATAGTGGGATGGGCACTGATCCTCATTACAATTGCTGTTGCTATTTTTATATTATTTAATGGCTGTCGGGGGACTGGGGGGGAGAGGAATGTTATGTATGTTATTCCATGTAGAGCCCTCTAGAGGGCTCCACTCTGTTTCTGTGTTCTAAATTAGTTCCAGCCCAGCCAGAAAGCAAGCCTATGTCTGCCTAATAAAGTATTACTTACTTCAGGACTGTATCTACTTCTTGAGTTCTTAGCTGGACCCACTGACATCACAAACACGCTATGTGAACACCATTGCATCACAAGGACAATTTGCATGTTTTGCCTGAACACGTGGCCAACGTTGTGTCTAATGATATCACATGGCGTGTTAGCAGGTACAACACGGAGAACAAGGCAGCAGCCCATGCATGCTGAGATGACATAGTGAACACAGGGCCAAACTGGTGTTCATATCACGATCGAAACACACATTCAGACACCCGTTGACGTTATGTCTAAAGACACCCATTTCCTGACTTAAAGGTAGTAAAAGCGGGTTTCTCACAGCTCTGAGCTTCCATTTAAAAACCATTCCTATGTAGCCTATTATTTTTCTTTTAGTAAACATACAGTGTAAAATTCATTATTTACACAGGACTGGGTCCTGCCCATGTTGAGCATACTAGCCTGGTCCAATTAAGCATTAAACACACACTTCCCTGTAAGCATGAGAAAAATGCCATTTATTTCAGGGGGACGTCTAATGTGCTTAGCTTTAATTATTTGCATTAGTGTGATTGGATGCCCCTCTCCCCTGTCCTCAGAAGGGAGGACAATAAGTTGTTGTGTCTTTGCAGGCAACAGCAAGGCAGAAGGGCACAAGAAGGGAGCTGCAAAGAGCAGGGTTGCTAGACTCTGGATTTGAAGTCCCACCGTCAGGGTCGCTGGACAGTGGCTGGCCTTCCTGCACCATCACCTCAGTCTGCTGCAGGCCTAGCCACTCCCCACAAGAGATCTCCCTAGTTTGCTTTAACCACACACCACCTTCCAGCTTCCTGGTTGGCTGCCAACCAGAACACAAGGCTTGCTGGTAGCAACAGGAAGCTGGATAGAATAACACACATCTTTCCTCTTCCCTTGGTCTTGACCCTTGTCCTCTGGTTCTTGATCCACCTTCCTTCTTGCTCTTGATTTGGTCCTTGTTCTTAGCCTTTGTCCTTGGTTCCTTGTCTCTACTCTGGTCCTTGCTACCCCCCACCTCACTCCACCCCTGGTTCCTTGTTCCATGTCCCACCCTGGCGCCTAGGCTCTGGTCTTGCTCCTTCTCCAGCCTTGTCTCTTCTGCCTTGTTCTCTGCTATGTGTCTTACTCTCCCTTAGCCTTGCTCCCTCTCAGCCTTGCCTCTGCCTTGCTCCCCTAACTCCAGCCTCAGCCTCAGTCTCCCTATCCCCCTAAAGCCCTTTTCTCCTCTTGTTCCTAAGTCCCAGTCCCTGGTCCAGAACCTGTGCTCCAACCCTGCCGTCTGACCATGTCCTGGGCACTCCTCACCCCCCCTCTCTTACAGGGTTAAATTTGGTGCCATATGGTGAAGTAGGGGAATTTTGGTGCAAAAAGGGATCTCGCAACAACAAATTCTCTTGTAGTCTGTATAAGCTGGTGTCTTCCCCCAAGAGACTCTTAGTATTTGGGGATTTCAGATACAGATTGAGCACTCACCCACCCTCTTGGACTGGTACTGTGGGCATCCCTGTTTGTCATTTCCTTATCAAACCATAAGGAATTTTTCCCACCAGGTCTGACTGCCCATTTGTATCCGTGGTTTTTTGTTCTGTTTTGGCCTTCCTCACAGTGCCTTCACTTCTGCAGTTGTTGCTGTTGAGCATCTGAAGGTGCATTTAAGCTCTGGGAACTGTAAATGGCAAGTCATCACTCTAGGTGGGGCTCTAGTGCTGAAGAAAAGAGGTAAGGGTACGAGAGTGGCAAGGCAAACGAAGGCATCTCCTTAGGAGATTTGGGAATGGGGCCAGATGTTTCGCTCTCCTGGGGGTAAGGGGAACAGTACTGGCTGGGTGGACTTTGGATGTCTATGGGCTGTTCCAGAACCTTTCTCCTTTCTTTAGTGGGCATGGTAGGTGGAGCCCAGTGACTAAGATGTCCTGGGGCAGGTACTAGGCTTGTTGGTAGCACAAGTCCTGTAGGTTTAAAGGAGATGTTCCACAGACTGGTTTTTCTATTATTAAAGAGTTGTGCCCTTTAACCCATACCTGTGTCCTTGCCTTCCATCAACGTGGTGGCTACTGGATACATGTACCTGGATAAAAGTTCATGACTAAAGCGTATCTCATTCCTCACTAAAACAAAATTACTAGGGAAAGAAATAACAGAGCTTAATGGAAAGAAGTGAGATGGAAAAGAAAAGGTGCCCTTCTCTTTGTTTTTCTCCCTGTTCCATTTTTAGATTCTTCTTCCAGAAGGTCAGCTTAGTAATACTGTGGATATTTCTTCACGTAGGGTTCTGTGTGCAGATAAAGTATCATCTTGCCTTCAATCCATAGAGCATGCAAGAGAGTAAGGCCGCACGGTCTGCTTTTAAGGAGGTACTACATAGTTTTGAATGATACTGAAGCCTCTAAGAAGCATGACAGCTTTTTAAAACATAGGTAATTTATATCCAGGACCAAACAAAGACTTCTGTAAAACCTGCTAGTAGGATAGAATCTTTATCCTGCTGAGCCACTATTTCCTATACCTACGGTCTGTTTACCCTTATCCTTGCCACATGGACCTGCCTGCTGTCATTCTCATCGTAACCAAGCCAAGTACGTGCACCCGAGACCTCACATCTTCATGAATGTTAGACCCCTTGTCTCTCCCTCTGTTCCCCTTCCTATGTCTCTCCCCAGCTCCTGTCTCTCGATTGTAAGCCCTAGGGGCAGGGACCGTGTCTATTTTATTACTTTGTAAAGTGCCAGGTACACTGCTGGTGTTATATAAATGTTTGTTAATAATTAATAATAATAATAATAATAATAATAATAATAATAGAATAGTCAAGGAAAGCTCTAACACATACTCAGAGCTTACAAGCTTTCATAGTGTCCATACTAAAAGAAAATGGTCACAAACTGTAAAAGACTGGATGCAAAAGATATTTGGCTGAAGTATAGACTTTAATAAGAAAGTACTATTCTCATTTCCATTGTCCAAATTAGTCTATTTGACTCAGCTTTATATTTCCCATTAATACTGTTTTTGTTATTGTCTCTGTATTGTCCGATTTAGCTCCGATCCTCAAAGAGCTGAGCTGGTGCACACCAATTGAACTGAATGGTGCTTGCACTGGTGCAGTGCTTTGAGTATTGGAGCTTCAATGATACACAAAATGAAGTTAAAACATTGAAATTACTTAGACGGCATCACCAAACTTACTACACATCTACACTGATTTTGCCATTGCTAAGACACACAGCCTTCAATAGATAAAAACAGAAGTGAGGGCTGCACAGCGGGGGCCCAACACGGCCCAGGAAGGGAAGCTGTAGCGGACACAGTCCAGACCAGTCAGGGCGCCAAACAGACATGTCCATGGCCAGAGTGCCAGTGAAGAAGCGAAATGTGCAGACTGCCAGCCCCGCCATAGCAACCAATGATGGCCAGCCATTGTAGCTGGGAACAGACGTGATAGGCCGTTGCGGCCCGCTTTGGCCTAGTTGGGCGGGCCTTAGGCTGGCATGTGACCTCAGAGTTTTCTCAGGCCAGAGCCCGGGCTAGCCGCCGACAGCCCAGGGCAATTCTGGGCCAACATCTGGTGGTGCCTGCACAGAAATGCAGGAGAGGTCCAGTCAAAAGCCTGACAAAGCAGGCCACAGCGTGGTGCCGTCACATCTGATTTTACCCAGTGTTCCATAATTCGTTGTACTCCACTACCTTAATGTGAGATTTTGTTTTTCACAGTTGAAAAGCCAGAGGCTTCAAAACATATCAGCAGATTTTATTGTATATCCATCAGAAATAAAAAATGAACACCCACAAAAATATAAAATCACATGTGAACAGTTCCTAGAAGGGGGGGGGGGGGGGGGAGAACAATCTAGCCAGGCTTGCAGATTGCTGTTGTCCTTTCGTGACCCCCTGCAGCATGCTGGCTAACACTCCAAGCAGATACTAGCTGATGCAGGCTGACACGCTCATACAGGCGTACACACACTCCAATGTCTGCAGTGCAACATCACACTGAAAAAAATGAATTCTTCCTGACATCTAGCAGATAAACTGGTATAGATTCCTCTTTCCTCCTGCCCATTCCCATGTAGTGAGGATTCACTAAAAACCCATTATGTATTAAAGAGGGAGAATTTCATATATATATTTTTATATATTATATTTATATATTTTATAGATTTTTATCCCGCCCCCTCCTGCAATGCAGCTCGGGGCGGCTGACAACAATAATAAAAACAATTAAAATCAATTAAGATATAAATATAAAAAGCATCAATAAAACAGGGCTAAAAGACAGTAATAAATAAATAAGGGCGGGGGATTAAAATCACACACCCCCACCTTCCCTCCCAAAGGCCTGGGCAAACAGCCAGGTCTTACAGTTCCGCCGAAAAGTCAAAAGGCTTGGGGCCAGGCGAGCTTCCTCCGGAAGGGAGTTCCACAGCCGCGGCCCTACCACCGAGAATGCCCGCTCCATCGTGGCCCCCCGCTTAACACGGGGGACCTCCAGGAGGGCACCCCCGGCAGACCGCAGGAGTCGTTCCGGGGCGCGAAGGGCGAGGCGGTCCCTAAGGTAAGAGGGGCCAAGGCCGTATAGGGCTTTATAGATCATTACTAGGACCTTGAACTTGGCCCGGCACACTATCGGCAGCCAGTGCAGCGCTCGGAGCACCGGTGTAATGTGCTCCCGGCGACCCGTCCCCGTAAGAAGACGGGCCGCCGCATTCTGCACCAGCTGCAGCCTCCGGGCCAAGAACAAGGGAAGCCCCACGTAGAGCGCGTTACAGTAGTCGAGCCGCGAGGTGACGAAGGCATGGATGAGGGAGGCCAGGTCCGGGCCAGAGACATACGGACGCAGCCTACGTACCAGATAAAGCTGGCGGAAGGCAGCCTTAGCGACTGCCTCCACCTGCCGCTCCAGCCGCAGGTCTGCGTCCAATATGACCCCCAGACTCCGGACCTGCTGAGCTACAGGGGGGCAAACCCCCCCAACCAGGGGGGCCACCACCCCCTTCGCCCTCCCCACCACCATCACCTCCGTCTTATCTGGGTTGAGCTTCAGTCTGCTCCGCCGCATCCAATCCGCCACGGCCTCCAAACATTGGGATAGCACCGAGACAGCAGGGTCTGGGTCGGTAGAAAACGAGAGGTACAGCTGAGTATCATCAGCATACTGGTGACATCGCACCCCGAACCCTCTCACGACCTCCCCCAAGGGCTGCATATAGATGTTAAATAATAATGGAGACAAGATCGATCCCTGCGGAACGCCACACGGTAAGGCGCGGGGGCTCGATGTTTCCTCCCCCAACACCACCCGCTGGCTCCTCCCCGAGAGGAATGAACGGAACCATTCAAGAACAGTCCCGTCCAGACCCCCCCGGTCACGCAGTCGTCTCAACAGCAGCCCATGGTCCACGGTGTCAAAAGCGGCCGAGAGATCGAGCAGGATGAGAAATGTCGAACATCCCGCATCCATCTCCCGGCGGAGGTCGTCCACCAAGGCCACCAACGCCGTCTCGGTGCCATAGCCGGGGCGGAACCCAGATTGAAAAGGGTCAAGGAGCCCGATATTATCTAGATGACCCTGGAGCTGGAGCGCCACTGCCCGCTCAATAACCTTCCCTAAAAAGGGAAGGTTAGAGACAGGTCGGTAGCTGGCGAGCGCGTCTACGTCCAACGATGGTTTTTTCAGCAGGGGGCGCACCACAGCCTCTTTTAAGCAAGGCGACAACCTCCCCTGCCGAAGGGACGCATTCACCACCCTCGCCAGCACCGTCCCCAACGTCTCCCCGGAAGCTTTTATTAACCAGGACGGGCATGGATCTAGTTGACAACACGTGGCCCTCACAGACCCCAGGACATCCACCACATCGGCCGGCGTCACTTCCTGAAACTCACCCCATAAAGATGGACCAGACGGACCCTCCGCCCCCCCGCGCTCTTCCCCTACTGCTATCAACCCAGCGTCGAAATCGGCCTGAATCCGAGCAATCTTGTCTGCGAAGTAGATGACAAACTCCTCACAGCGGGCCCGGGACAAGTCCCCATCCAGGCGGAGGGAGGCCGGACTAACCAGCCCCCGCACCACCCGAAACAGCTCCGCTGGACGCGACTTCGCAGACGCTATGAGGACGGCGAGGAATTCCTTCCTCGCCGTCCTCACAGCCTCCACATAGGACCGCAAATGGGCCCTATGGAGAAGACGATCGGAGACAGACCGAGTCCGACGCCAGCGTCGCTCTAGCCTCCTGCCCACACGCTTCATACACCGCAGCCCCTCAGTAAACCAAGGGGTCCTGCGGTGACGAGACCGAGGCAGAAGGCGCCTCGGAGCCACCCTGTCAATGGCCTCCTCCAGCAAGATGTTCCAATGCCGGACCAGCTCATCCACAGAGTGACCGTCCACATCCAGGGTAAGCTCCCTCAGGACCTCCTGGAACCGCTGGGGTTCCATCAGCCTCCGAGGGCGGACCATCCTAACTGGTCCCTTCCCCTTCTGGAGGGGGCGCGCTAAAAGACCGGCCTGAAGGAGGTAATGGTCCGTCCACGACAAGGGCACCGCTGTCACCTCCCCCACAACCGGACCCCCCGCCTCAAGGCCAGAGCCGAAGATCAGGTCGAGGGTATGTCCCCCCACGTGGGTCGGGCAGATCACCTCCTGGGACAAGTTCATAGTTGCCATGGCGGCCATGAACTCCCGCTCCGCCCCAACAAGGCCGGCATCGGCGTGGACGTTGAAGTCCCCCAGAACCAAAGTCCTGGGGGAGCCCAACACCACCTCCGAGGCCAGCTCCGCTAGAGCGGTAAGGGATGCCGCCGGGCATGAAGGGGCCCGGTACACCAGCAGCACCCCTAGCTTGCCCCCAGCCAAATCGATCACCACGTGCAGAGCCTCTACACCCACAATCTCCGGCACTGGATACCTCCTAACAGGCCAGTCTTCCCTAAAAACAATAGCTACGCCTCCTCCCCGGCCGCCCATGCGGGGCTGATGCTGCACGGCATACCCAGCTGGAACCAGATCCGCCAAAGTTGGACCGGCCAGATCATCCAGCCAGGTCTCCGTGATGCATGCGAGGTCCACGGCCCCATCCAAGATCAAATCATGGATAATCGGGGCCTTGTTAACAACGGACCTCGCATTCATCAGCACCAGCCCCCCACGTGCGGACCCTGGACCCGGCACCTCCCTCCCCCTTAGTGGGGGGGCGATGACCGCCACCTCCCTCAGGCACCGCGGACCCCTAGGGGCCCGTGCCTTCCCACCCCCTGGACCATACCGTCCGCGCCCCATCATGACCCCAATGGGGTCATAACATTAAGACTATCAGTCACAATGACAAATGGGAAACATGGATTTGAAGTTGAGTCATGCATGGAGTGGGTGGGGGTGGGGGAATCATAGTTCATATTTTTTAACTTTTGGGGGTTTTTGCTTTTTTTTTTTTTTATAAACTTTACATTAAATAAGTATAAAAATTAAATCTGAAGTTTCTGTCATATAATAGCCAGTGTAAGACACTCAGTGTACTCCTTGGTTTCTTGATGATTGTTAAAATAAACACTTGTGCACTCATTTCTACTGCCTTTGTGTGCTAGTTTGGTAGTTAAAATAGAGTGTTGGTCTCTCTAGGTTTTTGGGGTTTTTTTTAACGACAAGGAAAGAAATGAGACCAGAATTCAGGAAAGCACTTAAACAGTTTAGCTTTACTGAAGTCCATGTGGTTGAACTGTTCTGTGTGACTAGGGGCCTGTCTGATTGCCTGATTCACTCTACAGTAGTAGCATCGATATATATAGCTGAAGAAAACTAGGATTCTGTAGATATTTCTGTAGTCTGAATCCTGCAAATATATTTATGCTGGTATTAAACATTTACTTTAATTGATGACATTCTTTCCATCAGAATCTATGCCATATGTATTCTTTTGTGTTTGAAGACTGTGTTTGGATAGTCATCTTTTACATGTTTAGTTTAACTAACCATTTTTCACATTTTAGTGTAATTTTTGCATGTTTTACTAGATGTCTCTCCATTCAATTTCTGCAAAAAAGACCTTTTGTAAATTTGTAAAAGTTTCTAAGAGCTTATTGTTCAGTGTATTTCCCCCTCTTTTCATGTGTTTGTTGTCCATTATCTGTATAGGATAATTTTTCTTGTGTATATATGGTATTTCATGTCACCTAGTGTGAAGTATGAAATGTAATGTGTATTTTCAAAGTGTCTCCTGCCAGTAGAAAAATTGTCCTATACAGATACATTTTTCTACTGGCAGGAGACACTTTGAAAATAGACATATTTCATACTTCACACTAGGTGACATGAAATACCAGTTGCCACTGGGAACTTCCTGGGCACCAGTTCACTAAAAGCATGGGACCAGGTGCACAGATCCCTGCCACCCCTATGTAAGGCAGGCTCTGAGTAAGGCATCATAGTTTCACACCTGTCCTAATATGTGTGTGGGTGAGTGAGAGCACTTTAAAAATTACTTTGCAAATTTTGTTTATTTATTACTTGTCAGTGCTCTTAGGAATATTTATAGTGTCAACCACTTACAAGTTCTGTATGTGAAATACCTTGTATGAATACATGGGGTGATGATATTTATTTATGGCTTTCACCAAAAAAATTGTTACACAATGAAGATTATCAGTATTTAATACCATAAAAATGTGGCAGTAAAATATACAAATATACATAAAATCCAATAAATAATTCAAAACAGGATACAAAAACACATTAGAATACAAACCACAATAAAACCAATTAAGGAAAAGGCATTCTATTTGGTTTTGTCTCTTATTCTGTTGGCCAACAATGCAAAGACTCCCTAGAGCATAAAGGACTGTAGGCAATTTAGTAGACAGGAACCAAATTGTTTTTTGTGTTAGACTAATATTTAAAGTTTTCCAGCAGAGTGGAGATCCATATATGTTCAAAAGCCAGGAATCGATGAATGTTAAACGTTGTTTTTAGTTCAATCCCTCTTATTTCCAAAATTATGGACGAAGAGAAATTTTTAAATAAGCGGCAGATTTTTATTTCTAGAGTTTCTCAGCCCGACCAATTTCAACTGTGTGCCTTAAATAATGGTTTTCAGAGGATTGGCCCTAGTGTTAACTCAGGGACTTCTAAGTTGCCTCAGTTATCACAGTTAGTACCCAATACAGGAGATGCCCGGGATGGGATTGTTAGCCCCCCGGGGTGGCTAATTTAGTTCCCTCATCAATTCCAACAAACTTGATTGATCTTTCTAAAGATAAGATAATGGAAGTAGATCCTCCCCCTCAGAACCAGATGGCCCTATCAAGGGGTCAAGCGCCTATAAATGTGACTAGGGATTCCCATCAGGGATCTTCTCCCCCGAGTCAAAGAGGGATTATTAATAGACTGGATCATCTTCTAGCTAGACTTGGGGATTTGAGACTTACTACTAAGTTTCCACATGCTTCAGTCAATCCGGTTCCTTCTTTTGCACCCCGGGCTTGTTTGACCCCAATTTCTTTATCATCAACTCCATTTTCAAAGTTGCGCTCATATCATGATACAAGTTCTAACAATCCTCCCGGTCTGCATTTACAGCCTCCACAGGCTACTCGGAATAGGGGTACTGCTTCTGGATCCAAAAGCTTTCCTGAAGATCCAAACCGCCCCTCTAAAGTGGTGAGGAGTCCTGATTTCTCAGGGTTAACATGTTGGAACTAGTGAGCCTTGTCCGGTGGGAAATTCCAGAATCCCTAAGGGGGCATCTGGCCCAGGCTATCCCACCCAGACAGTTGTAGGGCATCGAACGGACGGCCCTCCCAGAGGCAGTATGGTAGTTACTACTTCGGTCCCTGCAATTTCCTCTACTCTAGCGATTGCAAGTCCTTCTTCTCAAGATGACTGACTAAGATACGTTTGGTCAGCTGGAATATATGAGGATGGGCCTCTCGACAATTAGATGTGGGTTTTTTGGATTTTTTCTGTTATTTAGATATTGCCCTTTTGCAGGAAACTTGGGCCCTCATGAACATTTTCCTGAAGGATTTTGAAATGTTTTGTGTAAGGACATCCTACTCAGAGGGGGGTGGTAGGCCCAGTGGTGGACTTGCCCTTCTGGTCTCTTCCTCCCTTAAGTTGCAAGTAAAAGTGGTTGACGCTATTGGGGCTTACTTTGCAATTTCTCATTGTGTTTTTCCTTCAGGGCTGGAGTTATTGAAAGGGAATGTATATATTCCCCCCTCCTCCTCCTCAGCAAATTACTCTGTCTCTCTGTGGTCTATGATGGCTAGGAGTGTGGAGGCAGCAACAAGGTCTTTTGGGAATGCTATACTCATAATTGGGGGTGATTTTAGTGCAAAGTTGGGTAGTCTATCCAGCTCCCGGAGTCCCCGGGAGCTGGAAGGATTCAGTAACTTTTGGGCTTTCATTTCTAGAAATTCTAAGGACAAGGTTGTGAGTGCCAGGGTCGGTCACTTATTGGATCTGGTGGAAAAATTGGAGCTGACAATTTTGAATGGCTGTACGAAGGGCGATTTAGAGGGGAACTTCACCTTCCATTCTGCAAGTGGATCAAGTGTTATTGACTACTTTTTATTGCTAGTAGTTTTTATTTTATTGTACATTCACTGAGCATTCTTTCAAGATTTGAAACTAATCATTGTCCACTATTCTTGACTATTATGGACCGTGCTGCACACAATAGGAATCTCCCAATTCAATCTGTAGAAGTCCTCAATTCAGCCCCTAGTTTCCTCTTTGTTCGTACAAAATGGACTGACAAATTGAACAGACCTTTCTGCAGTTACTTCAGGATAATGTAGCATCTGAGTTGTGTAATAAGATCCTCACCCAAGCCTCTGATTATTTAGCTAATTTTGCTAAGCTGCTGGTCCTTCTTTCCCCTCTGTTAAAAAAAAAAAAAAGGAAGGTTATCAATTCCTGGAAACCTAGGCCTCCTGCCTGGTTTGATAAGGATTGCCTTAGTGCGAGATCTCTCCTTAGGAGGATCTCAAGGCAACTTAGGTTATCGCCCATCAACAAACTTAAAAAGCTTCTTCAATATAAGGGGAAATGTTATCGTAGTTTACTGATTGAGAAAAAACTGGTCCATCAAAAGAAAAGCTGGTCCGATTTGTTGGCAGCAGCCACCCAGGAGGATACTAGACATTTCTGGGACCTTATGCGGCATTCAACCTTAGGAAGAAGGGATGTGGCGAGGCTGGAATCCCCAGAGGAATGGGTTGACTTCTATAAGGGGATTTTTTCAACTGCCCCAAGCCTTGGATGCTGCCTTACTCTTGCACCCATAGATAGGTTGCCACGATGGCCTTCGGTAACCGAGACGGAAACCCTAACCCTCATTTCTCAACTGAAATCAGGGAAAGCCCCAGGTGATGATTACATCACCCCAGAGCATTTGAAGTGTGCCCCTGAATGGTGGGCCAAACTGTTGGCCGCTCTTTTCACTCAAATAAATGCCTCTGGGGAAATCCCTCCATCCTGGCTAAATAGCATAGTGGTCCCCTTTTATAAAAAAGGTGATCCCCTGCTCCCTGTAAACTATCATCCAATTAGCCAATGTAGTGGGCAAGGTTTATGCTAAATACCTGCTTGGTAGACTCCAGGCATGGTTGGATGACAATAATATTCTAGCCATGGAACAAGCAAGGTTCTGTAAAGGGAAGTCTACTGTGGATCACATTTTTGTTTTGAACCAGGATGTTGGCTGACAAGGGAAATTGTTTCTCTGTTTCGTCGACTTACGTATGGCCTTTGATTCTGTTAATAGGGATTGTCTATGGGCCAAATTTTGTGCCACTTCAATCGATCGTAGACTGCTCTATCTGATGATTAAACTTTATTCTAATAATACCTTACAAGTCAGGTATGCGTCTACAAAGCCTTCTACAAAAAAAGTGCAAGTTACTTGTGGGGTTAGGCAGGGGTGTATACTTGCCCCCACCCTTTTTAACTTTTTCCTTAATGATGGGATTGACTTCTTGAACAGGAAGGATACTCATGCCCCAAAGCTTGGCGATAAGAAAATCACCACGCTCCTATATGCCGATGATACATTCTTGCTCTCCCAAACCTCAGTTGGACTGAGGAGAGTTATGCAGAAGTTTAAGGAGTATTGTTCCATTGAAGCCCTGTCTATCAATTATGACAAAACCAAGGTTATGGTAGTTGGAGCGCGGGGTCGTGGCAAATCACATCGTTGGTTCATAGGACAAAAACAGATCGAACCGGTCTCCCGATACAAATATCTGGGGGTAATTATAGCATCGTCGCTAAGTTGGAAGCCCCACTATGAGGCAGCGATATCTATGGCAAAGAAGACCTCCGCTGCTATTATAAATTTCTTTTTTTAAAGGAGGTGGTAAATTGGTTCTCCCTGCTATTAGACTCTTCAGGGCAAAAGCGATTACCCAAATGTTATATGCCTTTTCTGTCTGGGGTTTATTGATAAACTTGAAGTCATCCAGAATTGCTTCTTATAATCCATCCTGGGAGTCCCAAAGGGTACTCCTCAGGTAATTCTGCAACATGAGTCATCATGCCCCTCAATTAGTTCTTGTGCACTCCCAGCTTTGATGAAATTTTGGTTAAAAATCCATTCTGATGCTTCTCAAGGAAGTTCCCTTACCTCTTTGGTACTCCATAGTGGGACTTTCCGTGAATTGGATATTGCAGTGGTAGCGAAGCTGGGATTTTCAAAGGCCGCTCTATAACCTTTGGGCCAGAAGGGAGCCTACACTGGTCTCAAACAGAGAATTCTAGATCAAGAGATTCAATATGAAAGTTCCCTTATGGCCACTCAGAGAGTTGCACTGGCTTATCTTCAGATTAATTTTCTTTATAATGGGCTGAGCTATCTTGAGACCTGGCTTGACCCTGCTCGTAGATGAGCCTTCACAAAATTTCGATGCAACGTTTTCCCCTCAGCGTTGCTGGGGGGTCGCTTCCTGGGCATTCCTAAAGGAAGCTCGGTTATGTCCCCTCTGCGATCTTTCGGCTGTCGAAACAGTTGAGCACATCTTTTTTATATACACAGAATATTCTGCCCTTAGATTTAAGTATTTTAGATTTTTTGCCTCCCCAATGTGTCCCGCCCTGCTGCCTCCTAAACTCTTGAGCATGGTAGACTCAGGAATTACAAGATCAGTGGCTATCTTTTGTCAACTTGCTGTTTATTTAAGGAATCTGCATCCCAGTCAGTCAAAGTGACGTACTCTAGGCTATCCTAAGTTATTTATTGTTTTCTGTCTGGTGGACCGCTGAGGTGATCTTGCTTATTTTTCCCCTTGTGGGAAATGAGTCAATCCTCTTCATGTAATTTTTATGCTAATCTGTCATTCTGTCTTATAAGACAACCTTTTTCTTTTTAATTTAAGCTTGAGGAAATGTTGTTCTTTTGTTAAATTGTGTGTATTAATGTGCAATTTACTCTTAGCTTGTTTTGGATTTTATATATGTAAATTGTAATAGCCAATTGGCTGCACAATAAATATAATACAATACAATATATGTTCAAAAGAGTACAGGACCTTAAATAATGGTTTATATAATAAAATTCATTTTTCCCACAAGAAAATTTTCTGTCAGCATATGGAATTTGCAAAAATCTGCCTTTAACAACTGCAGAATTAATTAAATTCGAGCATAATCTTGTGATGGCCGCCCTTGGTTTATGATTTTGTACCATTAATAAGTTTTTAAAAGGAAGAGAATGCTTTAACCAATTTCAAAAAAGGAGAAATTGACAAGCTGTCACTGTCACTGCAAATATGGGCGAAAAGAGTATAACTTTTTATGTGTGCATAAGTCTACAAAAGCTATGCCAAAAATAATGGTTCTCAATTTTTTCTGGAATACCCATAGTTTGTGAACCTCTGGTATAAGCCTAGGGTCCAATCCTGCAAAGAATTATGTTGATGAGAACACAATACACACAAAGCAGCACTACTACAGTCAATGGATGTAAACAGATGGACTGCAGCTCCATGAGTGGCCATGTCAATCTGCTTCATCCCTGGGCTGTCTGAAGGCAGCACACCAGATGTTTATTTATTTAATAGATTTCTACCCCGCCCCTCCTGCGAACAGCTTGGAGCGGCTTCTAGCAATAAATATATATAATACATAAAAACAATTTAAAACATAACAACAATCATATATTAAAACAGGGCCCAAGGAGCCCTAATTTATAAATTAGGTAGGGGAGCTAAAACCCTCCCCCCCTCCCCGAAGGCCTGGGCGAACAGCCAGGTTTTACTTCGCCGGAATGTAAACAGGCTTGGGGCCAGGAGGGCTTCCTCCGGAAGGGAGCTCCAAAGGTGCAGCCCGGCCACCGAGAATGCCCTCTCCATTGTGGCCCCCCGCTTAACGCAGGGGACCTCCAAGAAGGCACCCCCGACAGACTGAAGGAGCCGCTCTGGGGCGCGGAGGGCAACGCGGTGCCTGAGGTATGAGGGGCCCAGAACGTGAAGAGCTTTATAGAACACCAAAACCTTGAACCTGGCTCGGCACGTTATCGACAGCCAGTGCAGAGCCCGGAACACAGGTGTAATGTGCTCTCGGCGACCCATCCCCATAAGGAGACGGGCTGCCGCATTCTGCACTAGCTGCAGCCTCCAAACAAGGAACAAGGGAAGCCCCACGTAGAGCGCATTGCAGTAGTCCAGCCTCGAGGTGAGAAGGCATGGATGAGGGAGGCCAGGTCCGGGCCGGAGATGTACGGACGCAGCCTCCGCACCAGGTGCAACTGGCGGAAAGCCGCCTTCGCGACTATCTCCACCTGCCGCTCCAGGCAGAGATCCGCGCATCCAGCACCACCCCCAGATTCTGGACCTGCTGGGCTATAGGAGGGCGAACCCCCCCAATCAGGGGGGCCACTACCTCCCTCGCTCTCCCCACCAACATCACCTCCATCTTATCGGGGTTGAACCTCAGTCTGCTCTGTCACATTCCGTCACGGCCTCCAAACACTGGGACAGCAACAAGACAGCAGGGTCTGGGTCAGTTGAAAAAGAGAGGTACAGCTGAGTATCATCAGCATATTGGTGACATCGCACCCCGAACCCTCTCATGACCTCCCCCAAGAGCTGCATGTATACATTAAATAATAATGGAGACAGAATAGAACCCTGCGGAACGCCGCATGATAAAGTGTGGGGGCAAGATGTCTCCTCCCCCAGCACCACCCGCTGGCTTCTCCCCGAGAAGAATGAGCGAAACCATTCCAAAACGGTCCCGTCCAGACCTCTCAGATCATGCAGCCGTCTCAACAGCAGCCCATGGCCCACGGTATCAAAAGCGGCCGAGAGATCTAGCAGGATGAGAAATGTTGAACATCCTGCATCCATCTTCCGGCGGAGGTCGTCGACCAAGGCCACCAATGCCAGCTCAGTGCCTTAGCCGGGACAGAACCCAGATTGAAACGGGTCCAGGATCCGATGCTATCTAGATGTACCTGGAGCTGGAGCGCCACTGCCCGTTCAATAACCTTCCCTAAAAAGGGAAGGTTAGAGACAGGTCGGTAACTGGTGAGTGCGTCCATGTCCAAAGATGGTTTCTTCAGCAGGGGGCGCACCACAGCCTCCTTGACGCTAGGCAACAACCTCCCCCGCTGCAAGGACACATTCACCACCCTCGCCAGCACCATCCCCAACGTTTCCCTGGAGGCTTTCACCAACCAGTATGGGCATGGATTGAGTTCACAACAAGTGGCCCTCACAGATCCCAAAACATCCACCGCATCAGCCAGCGTCACTTCCTGAAACTCCCCCCACAAAACTGGACCAGATGGGACCTCCATCACCTCGCGCTCTCCCCCTACTGTCCCTAATCCAGCGTCAAAATGCTGAAGAAACCATCTTTGGACGTGGACGCACTCACCAGTTACCGACCTGTCATTTATTTGAGTGAAAAGAGTGGCCAACAGTTTGGCCCACCATTCAGGGGCACACTTCAAAAGCTCTGGGGCTTTCCCTGATTTCAGTTGAGAAATGAGGGTTAGGGTTTCCGTCTCGGTTACCGAAGGCCATAGTGGCTCTGAATCTGAGTGATCTTGTCTGCGAAGTAGATGACAAACTCCTCACAGCGGGCCTGGGACAAGTCCCCATCCAGGCAGAGGGAGGCTGGACTAACCAGCCCCCGCACCACCCAAAATAACTTCGCCGGGCATGACTTCGCAGATGCTATGAGGACAGCAAGGAACTCCTTCCTTGCTGTCCTCACAGCCTCAACATAGGACCGCAAATGGGCCCTATGGAAAAGTCGGTCGGAGTCAGATCGAGTCCGACGCCAGCGTCGCTCCAGCCTCCTGCCTACTTGTTTCATACACTGCAGCCCCTCAGTAAACCAAGGGGCCCTGCGGTGACAAGACCGAGGCAGAGGGCGTCTCGGAGCCACCCTGTCGATGGCCTCCTCCAGCAAGCTATTCCAACGCTGGACTAGCTCATCGACAGAGTGACCGTCCAGATCCAAGGTTAACTCCCTCAGGACCTCCTGGGGTTCCATCAGCCTCCGAGGGCGGACCATCCTAACTGGTCCCTTCCCCTTCTGGAGGGGGGTGCGCTGAGAGACTGGCCTGCATGAGATAATGGTCTGTCCATGACAATGGCACTGCCCTAACCTCCCCCACCACTGGACCCCCCACCTCAAGGCCAGAACCGAAGATCAGGTCCAGGGTATGCCCCCCCACGTGGGTCAGGCAGATAACCTCCTGGGACAGATCCATGGTTGCCATGGCGGCCATGAATTCTCACTCCGCCCCAACAAGGCTGGCATCGGCGTGAATGTTGAAGTCCCCCAAGACCAAAGTCCTAGAAGAGCCCAACACCACCTCTGAGGCCAGCTCTGCTAGAGCAGTAAGGGATGCCGTCAGACAGGAAGGGGCCCGGTATACCAGCAGCACCCCTAGCTTGCTCCCAGCCAAATTGAACACCACGTGGAGGGCCTCAATACCCACAATCTCCTGGACCGGATACCTCCTAACAGGCCAGTCCTCTCTAAAAACGATCACTACACCACCTCCCCGGCCATCCATGCAGGACTGATGCTGCACGGCATACCCGGCTGGAACGAGACCGGCCAGATCGGCCAGCCAGGTTTCCGTAATACATGCGAGGTCCACGGCCCCATCCAAGATTAAACCCAGGACAATTGGGGCCTTGTTCACAGCGGACCTTGCATTCAGCAGCAGCAGCCCCCTATGTGTGGACCTTGGACCCAGCTCCTCCCTCACCCCCAGTGGGGGGATGGCAACCCGCACTTCCTTCAGGCACCTCGGTCCCCGGGCCATTCAACCCCTCAGACCATACCATCCTTTCCCAAGAACTACCCCTATAGTCGCACCCTCCCCCCCATTCACTCACTCCTGGCCCCCCAAACCTGGCTGCTCGCTCCATAGCCTTCCCCCCGACCTCCCCCCCAAAACCTCCACCCTGTCCCCCCAGCCATCCTGCTGCCACCACTGGCCGATGGGGGACCATCCCCCCTGCCTGACTTCCCTCTCTCACTGCGGTCAGACTCCTCCCCCTCCCCCCCCAAAAAAATAACCCTCCCAGTAATCCCCCTGCTGCCACCAGGGTCAATAACCAGGACACACACCCCTCCCACCAACCACCCCACCTCCCTAGCCCTGACCAAAAAGAATCCCACAAAAACAAAATGTCCCCCTGCCGCTTTAAAGCCCCGGCTATTTCCGGGTGGGGAGGGGACAAGTCGGCTCCCACAACCGGCTTCTGCGTTCCCTCCCACGCACCCCCGAGACTCACAAAAGTTCTTTTTCTTCCCCTGCAGGTCCAGCAGGGGAAGAAGCGGAGCAGGGAGCAGCTCCACTTGTGGCGTTCCAGAACATCCCAAAGCATTGCCTACAGAATGGATTGGCCAAACCCAGGGCACTGGCCCAGAGTGGAACTACTATCTGCTTGGTGGACTCACACCGCAGCTCCACGCCTGGCCAGCCATTGCCCCGGCAACACCATAAAGTTGTGGGCACCAGCCTAGAACGTTGGGCAATTCGCCCACAACTCTATGGTGTATATGTGTGGGGGGGGAGGGCGCATCGCATAGGCAGACCCTGACCAGGAGAATCCACTGGATCTGTCTAAAGCTGACCCAGGCAGGGCTGGGAGAGGGCAGACAAAGGGGTGCACCTCTGGACCGGCCCTCACATCTGTCTGAAAACACCCACTGTGACCACTCAGGCAGCTTGAGCCTTAGTACTTTTACTTTCCACTGGTACACACTTCATTGAAGAGGCTAGGACTTGTGCTGGCAGACTGACCTGAGAATCAGGCCACTTTCTCACATCACCGGGGAAGCAGAGAAACTTCTCGCAATTAGCACACATGGCAACGGGTTGTTCTGCGCAAACACTTGTGCAAGACCAGGTCCCGCAAAGTAGCATTTACAAGGATGGGTGTTCTCACAGAATAGTGTGTTCCCACGTGCGCTAACTCCAGCAAGAACAGAGCCGTGATTGCTCTGATGGTAGTTTCCTTGTCTCCCTGGTAACGTACAAAAGTGGCCTCGGAGGCACACTGTATAAAATTAATCCCTATGAGAGTGCAGAATTGGGACCTGACATTTTATTTAAGGCATAGGTGTTGATTATGTAGAGAACTCTACATATACATGGTTTGATCCTACCCGGGTAAGATCAAAGCGTGACAGCGCATGGCGCTGTCAAGTTTAAAAACAACCAGAGTAATTCAAATGATATCTTTTATTGGACCAACTGTTGTTGGTAGAAATAAGCTTTCAGGTCACACAGGGCCCTTCCTCAGGTATGCAGCATAGCCAGTAGAAATATATACACTGAGCAAAGGGTAGGTATATATGAGGGGGAATGGAATAAGAAGGAGTGGATAGGACAGGGTAGCAGGTGGGGAGGAGAAAAGAGAGAGAGAGAGAGAGATGTGCCAGACATTTAAAAGCAGCTGTAAGATCATATACTGGTATGGGGGACCCAGAGACAACAGGTAGTGGAAAACACACAAAGAATAGATGGGTAGGGAGTATAGTGGGAAGCAGCTTATCAGGAGAAGGGAACACGCATATCAAAGGAACTGGGTTCACATAACACAAAGGTGAATATTCAGCTGACAGGGTCAGTTACAGACAGGGAGACAAAGGGTTTGGAATGATTTCTAGGAAGTTGGTACAGAGGATGACAGAAATTAAACATGCATTATACTATAAAGGTATTACAGATGTTTGTAGTGGCTGGAAAAATATAGGTCCTTGTTAAGTCCATTAATTTACAGCTGCTTTTAGATGTCTGGCATATTTCCCTCTCTCCTTACCCCCCTCCCCATCTGCTACCCTGCCCTATCCACTCTCGCTTATTCCATGCCACCTACATTTGTTCATTTTATATATTTCTACTGGCTACACTACATGCCTGAGGAAGGACCCTGTCTGGCCCGAAAGCTTGCTTATTTCCACCAACAACAGTTGGTCTAATAAAAGATATCATTTGAATCACTCTGGGTGTTTTTAAACTTGACCCGCCATGCGCCACCACGCTTTGATCCTACCCAGGGTGAGAGTTCTCACCCTGGGCAGGATCTGGCCCAGCCACTGAACAGGCATGCCAGTGGCCTGGGTTGGGGAGGGGGCAGGACGATGTGTGGCCATGCTCAGCATGGCCCTGCCCCCATGCTGCTGAGCTCAGTCCACCCAGAAAAGCTCCGGCCCCAGACCAGAGTCAGGTACTGCAGGCCATCACGGACGACGGCCCGCTCTACCCTGGTCCGTAGCAACATCTAGCCTGTGCTGTGACTTGGCAGGGAGCCCAAGTCACAGCATGGGCTAAATCCTGCCACGATTTGGGGAGAGCCCTGATCCCATCCGTGGAAACTTCTGGCAGGCGGGATCAAATGTGACGGTATTGCCAGTGGCCACGCGGATTAAAGCGTGGCCATCCGTGGTGTTGTCATATTTGAAAAACCCCTTTGTCTCTTTATATATTATATGTTATATTTGTGGAGCTACTTGCACATATGCACAGGTGAATCTCTGTGTGTATATAACTTAAAAAGGTAAATAGATTTTGCTCAAACTTTCCAATACTATTCACTTCTGAGCTTAGACAAATCATGCATAATCTCAGCTGAAAGGATAAGCAACATAAATAGAGAAGGAAGTTAGAACTCATTTAACTAAACCTTTGATGATGCTATAGAAAGAAATCTGCACATAGAAGTGGAAATGCAGTCCCTAAAGGAGAAAACAGCCATAAACAAAATTTAAAAGACACTCGAGAACACTTGAAGCTAAATTAGGCTTACAGGGTTTCTTATGGGGCTCCAAATGTGCAGCCATAAAACCCAGGTGAGTTGGAAGAATTACTTACAGGTCACTGTAATGCCACTGATTTGCAAAACAGCGCAGTCTCTCCTTCCAAGCTATTTTCCACGCTCCCTGCCACCCCCAGCATTCCCCGTGATTATCAGAAAGCTGGGGAACACAAAATATAATGACAAGTCCGCATTGGGCAGAACTGAGAGGGAGATTCTGTTTGTTTTTAAAGGGAACACTTTCACCTGACCCATCAATAAGTAACTCTTTACTGCTTTTAACCTTTTGTTGCATTATTTTAATAAATTACATTGTTTTGTTTCTTATTCCAGTTAATTTCTTTCCAGCAGCTATGGAGGAGCCAGTACTGGTTTCTGCTGTGGAAGGGAATTGTCAATCACTATAATAATATATCATTAAGTTTTAATCCTAGAGAACTTTATCATTATTCCTGCGTCGATGGACCACTAATGCGTGGCCAAGATTTGCCACTTTTCTTACAATACAGTCATTTGGATTAGCTAGTAAATACTGCAATTTATATTGATCATTCAAAGAAGATCTGCCACGCAATAGGGGCTGGAGCAATTTTATTCTAAGATTTAATGATAGTGGACACAAATAAATAATGGGGGAGACCCTCAAGGTTCTTAGTGGCACATATGCACAAATGTAAATTGTGAGGGATGTTGTTCTATCTACCCTCAAGAACTGTTGTGGACATCATTTGAAAGCGGAGAAGAGTTAAGGGCTTTTCGCAACGTAAAATTTGTAAGACGACCTAAATAATACTCCTCCTGGTGCTGTGTTTTTATTAATCCATACCATGGTGCTGATTTGGTCAGCTTGATGGTCTCAAGATCTCTCTGTCTATAGACATCCATGAGTCTTACCAGAATAAGCTCATTAACCTTAGCTCTTGAGCATTCACCGAGGAAGGACAGAGAGAAACTTTTTCCATTTACCAACGGAAACATATTCTCCTTCCAAAAAAATTTGTGGTCCGAAAACATAATTTTGGACCAACAAAGCTTTAGCAACCTTTCACTAGACATTGCCATAATCCGTTACCAGTATAAAACTGGTCTCAAAACAGCTCATTTCAACTGGCAATACGCTTCTGCTCTAAGCATGCACAAAGGTGTGCAGGATGGCACCCCTAATATGATTCTAATTAGTTGATTTTGAAATGTTTCTAACTCTGACTTAACCGAAACCCCCAGATCTCAGCCCCAGCAAGTGCTTGAGGGAGTAACTTAAACTCCAAGAGTTTCAGGGCTGGCTGAAAGAGCTTGCCATCAGCTGTCTGTCAAAACTTTAAAACCCCCATAGGTTGATTGAGCAAGTTTCATCCTGGGAAAGTTACAGTGCTCCAGCCAAGAACCAATATATGAGAACATCAGACCCAAATACCTGTAGGTTTTAACCTGTTCCAAAAGAGAATTGTCAGTTTAGCTGCTGTGAAGGCCTACTTGCTCCAAGGTAACGTAAGCCTGATTTTGGCTCCATAGATGTAAACCTTATGGGTAAAAAAATAAAAATAAATCAATGAGCGTTCTGAGCTTCAGAGCAAGAGAAACTGCTTTTTATTCTGAAAGGGCACGTCCTTCCTCCTCCACTATGCCCCCTTGAGGGTATAGGTCTACCTAAACCCAGGATAGTCTCTGGCACCGCAGACTCGTGGAGCAGGATTGGGAGTCCCATTTTGGGCTACTCTTCAACTCCAGTATCTTCCAGACTCACAGCTTTTCAGGGCTGACCATCCCTCCTTTCTAGAAGCACTAGGACTCATCTAGTGCTTTGCTTTCCCCTCTCCTGGGACCCCTAGCCCTGAGACATGTGGATCTGTGGAATCAAGTGATTTAAAGGGGGGCCAGAATATGGAAGCAGAGTGGTAAATAAATATTGCACAAGGTGGCTGGCCACCTCTCTGGGTTCAGTCCAGAGGCTCCAGGTTTGAATTCAGTCTCTAGGCTCCACATTAAGATCCAATTTCTCTGGGCCAGAAATCGGGCCTTTTGGTGGCATGTCCCAGCAGCTGCCGTCAAAATCAGGAACAGCAGTATCCCCTTTCCCTGCCCTACGGCAACTACAGCAGCAGCACAGAGTCCCCTACTTGCTGCTGTGCTGGCTTGAGGATCCTCAGTCAAGGAGGGGGGTCTCAGGCACAGCCACAAGATTCAACACCACTGCTGTTGTTGCTGATCTGAGGGTGACCCTCCTCCAACCTAGGGCTCTAGCAACCACGTCAAAAAGGAGGCAAAAGGCCCATCTCACCTCCCTCAGAGGTAACCCTCCCCCCCTCGAGTGTCATGACACACTGCAGGGGTGAGGTGACGTCAAAGGGACAGGATGGGACAGCTCCTTTGCCTCGCCCCCTCCATGTTGGCTCTTGGAGAAAAGGGGTAACCCTACTCATAACAGAACTGAAGCTGACACCTCAGCACATGCTGTAGCTGGGCCCTTGAACACTGCTGCTATCAGAATGCTTTCCATAGCTTTTACACAGGAAAATGTCTCTCTTGTGCTGACTGGTTTGTGGTGCCAACCCCTCTCCATCTGTTCATCTCCACTTGCCCTACAACACGCGCCTCCCCCCCCTTCATTTCCGGCATTCAATATGTAGGGTTAAGATGGAGAGGGGGTCAGTTTATGAGGATTTTATATGGAGTTTTATTGTTTGTATTTTATATGTATGTTAGGTGCCCTGAGCCTTCAGGAAAGGACAGGATAAAAAAAAAAAACTTCAACAAAAGAAATAAATTTTCTTCACGTGCTCATCATCATCCTATCCACCTTACCTCTTAATCACTTATATAGCACTTTTAATATACAAAGTGCTTTGCAATCCTTATCTAGATCACCCTTATTCCCATTTTACAGATGGGTGAGGCTGAAAGCTAGTGACTTACCTAAGGCCGCCCAGTGAGTATATGACTAAGATGGGCTTTGAGCCCTAGTCTCTCACATCCAAATCCAACACTTCATCCACTAGCCTACATTGGTGTCTGCCTTCACCCTTCCATTTAACTAATCCACAACTAAAAAGTCTACCTAAATAAATTCAGAACCACCATGGCACTAAAATGACATTTGCAAGGCATCCCCTTACTTGCTCTGTATGTTAAAGCCTTTCCCCCTTACCCTTGTACCTGCCCTATCTATTTAGACTGTAAGCCAGGTCATGATGGTAGACACTGCCTACAGAACTAGGAAGAGATAATATTAAGGGCAGCCTTTGGTTTTGTTTTTTTCCAAATTTGAGATTAAGTTTGCATTTTGGATAGAGGACATTAATCTTTTAGACATTTCAGAGTCTCCTGCTGATGTCATCTTATCTGGGTGATTAAGGACAGATTTATTCTTCCAATCAGACAAAACACTCCATCTCAACGGGAGCTTTAATCAGAATGATTACTTGCTGGGTTGGAATTGTCCAGCGAACCTAGTATTACTGACCTTTCCTCTGCAGGAAATTTAAACTTGTAACATTCAACCAGGCAGGATTACTGCCATTTCCCCCCAGAATGGGATTAATGAGGATCTTTCAAGATCAGCTATATGTTAAAAAGTGACACACACAAACTGTGAAAAGTCAGAGCCCTGAAGGAGCTAGCTCTGTCCTCTTTTTTTATCACCTACCTGCAGTGCACACCTCTGTTTCCCTTCATCCACTAAAGCTGCTTCCAGCTCTTTAGCTTGTTAACCAGATACACAAGCACTTGTATGCTTCACATTTTCCCATTTCACATACTGCACATGCCACATTTTTATAAACGTTAAGATAAGCTTTTCTCCTTCCTCTCCCTGTACATTGTTAAAGACAAAATTAAAAGCCCCAAGCTCTAAAAAGAATGATTTCCCTTGTGACAGACAAGCACATTTTTGAAGTGTATAAGCTGGGGGGAAATTTCACTCCTGAAAATTGCTCAGTAGAGGGATTCTCATTTTTTCCAGAAAGTTTTTGCCTTCTGGCTCAAGCTCTGTTCATTTAATCAGTGAAACCAAAAGTACTGGATACAGAACCCCAGAGCTATTTGAAAGATTGATTTTGACTTTATAAATGAGAAGGCAGTGGTTCCTATCTACGTACGCATTTCAAAACCCTTTCCTTTGGAAGTGAACTATAAAAACAGGCTTCTGAGAATATGCAATAATAGCAATAACAAGAATGCTTTTTAAAAGGGCACCCTCCTACCAAAGGATGCCATCACACTTTATGAACTTAGCACTTTATCCTTCGTTGAAAGCCACCCATTACCTCTAATGTGAAACCAGCAGCTGTTTTCAGCTTCTAGCAACATTATACAACAATCAAGGGCAGAAAACTAAGAAATAGAAATGACGTAAGGCACATAAGCAGGGAGAATGCAGTTCCCCATTTCCTTCCCCAAACTGGAGTTTGTTAAGGAAAATGGGGATAATGTCTCATCCCCTGTAAAATGTGTTATGGAAGTTTTAGTGATGTTAGTTTTACTTTGATCCACAATCATGTGTTGATCAAACGTAACCCTCATGCCTTACATACGCATAAACATACAGGTCCGCAGGCATAACCCTCTGTGTCCCACATAACCCTACTGGACAGGGGCATAGCTAGGTTGGAATGCCCCCCTCCCCATCACCATCCTCTCTCCTTGTCCCACCCCCTCCTTCCTCCCCCCAGTGCCTCTCCTCCTACTTGTTGTTTCTGATCCCTGGAGGCTGCAATGACACTGCTTGCCTCGTGCCGCCGCCAATACTTACTCCATCCTGTGCCGCCTACCGGTGGCTCCCATTTTGTACTGCATGCAGCAGGTGCTTCCACTCAGTGCAGTAGTCTGCCCAGCCTGTACCACCGCCACCCAGCTTGGCCCCTGTGCCCCCACCCAGGCTTGGGTCCTGGTACAAATGTCCCTTCTGTCCCCAGGAAAGCTACACTCATGCTACTGGAGCACTGCTTTACTACTGAAACTAAAGGAGAACGTTGCACATGAGCCACATCAATGCCACTTTCTGGAATTCTTGGTTTTTGTTCCAAACAGCACTGATTAGGTCTGATCATGCTTAGTTTTGGAGATGGCAAGCTTAAAAGTTTTGTGGAACACTGGTATATACAGGTGGGATAGTCTATATTCAGTGACCCGAGTTGACTGTACCAAAAAATCTTAAATTCTGCAACCAGTGAAGCCAAATTCTGCAAATTCACCGCAAGCATTAATATTTGCATCATTAACTTGATTGGCATAACTATGCATGCTGAGAAGCAAATTTGCAATAGGTTTGACATAGAATCACAACGTTGCTAATCAAACACAACTCAAATCCTCTGGAATTTTAGCACCTCCCTCACGCAAACATAGGACCTTCAGACCCCACCCACCCACAATTCATCTCCCAGGGGCCTGCTTACCCTCAGGTCATGGTCAGGATTGGCTGATTCTGTGAAGATTGGCTGATTCTGTGAAAATCAGTGCAAATTGCAGCAATGCAGTCAACTCGGATCCCTGCCTATATCTCAATAGCAGCAAGAAGTAGGAAAGCAGTTTTTACTTCTGCATGCAACATTGGGGAGATCACTGGAGCCTGGCATCTAGTTCTGATGCCCACTATTTGTTAAAAGGCTATAGGGGAGGCATAAAAGAGCTAAGAGGATGACTTAAGGTTTGAAAGCAAGCTTTACAGCAGACCTACTGGATCCAAACAGGTACAGACTGTGCAACCGCCAACGTCCAAGGCCCAAAATTAAACTTTAAACACATGAGTATGAAAAGTTCTGGTGTAAAATATAAGTCTACGGGACCTCGAATGTAGGGAGCCCCAGCCGCTGGAGGGTCCATGGAGATTCAAGAGGCTCCATGAGTATGTTAGAAATAACATACAGGTCCACAGGGCCTGCAACACAGGGAGTCCAGGTCCTGAAAGGGAGGTTAATTGATAAAAATTAGTTACAGTAACAGCTTCCCTTTTGTAATAGCTTGCTCCTTCTGATGTAACCACTGCCTTCCACCCCCAAAAGTCTAAATTCTTCAGGTTAGCCATGGTTGCCTCTGGGTCAAAACCTGGTAAATGACAACCCTAGTCACCAGTCAAGGATTGTCCTGCCCACTTTATCACAGTTTGTTCTTCTCTTCTACCTGGTCTGCTTACCCTCTGGATTGCCCTGTTCACCTCTCCTCGATAATCTTTTCCCCATTCTTCATTTCTGGTTAGCTGGTCTCCTCCTAAGAAAAACCCATCTCAGAATCTCTCTCACACACAACTCAGTGCTGGTAGGAAGGGTACAACCACAGGGGAGCACAGGACCAAAGCTCCACCCACCCTTTAGTGGGCCAGCGGCGCCCTCCAAGCCCCAAAACACACATTTCCTGTCCCTCCCTCACCATCCCCAGTGGTTTACATTTTGAGGGGTGGGAATGGTATGCTGTAGCAGGAGGGTTCCCCCAGGGCTGCATGGAGTGCTGGGGTGTCTCTCAGGGGAATTAGCTCTCCCCCTTGCTACGCAGTGTCCGCCTCAAGCCAAGGCAGAACCCCCGCCTTCCAGGCAGGGGGTACCCTCCTAGGACACAATCTGCACAGTCCAGAGGGTATTTCCTTATAGTCCTTTATTGGGACTCACTTTTCCACTGTACCTGGGCTGCCGGCTCATCCGCCTACACCCTGCAGGCCCAGGTTGGTCTCTCCAGTCCTCAGGAGCCAGGCACCAACAACCCCCCAAAGTCCACACAGCAAGTCCTTTGATCCCCAGGCCCTGGACAAGCCTTCCCCAGGCTAGAGGCTTCCTCCTGGGCACAGTCTCCTGCAATACCTGGGTACTACTCTGGTTTCCCATAGGGATGGGAAAACAGATCGCGGTTCGGGTTCAGCCATTCGCTTCGGCTGCGTTCGGTTCAGCAGTTCGGTTCGGCTGCGTTCGGTTTGTCCGTTCGGTTCGGCAGTTCGGCTAGTTCGCCGAATTCGGGTTTGGCGGTTCGGTTCGGTCGTCC
>QEPC01003766.1:3231143-3269226 GCA_003113815.1 Sphenodon punctatus | reverse complement strand
TGGGTCTTGAGGAGGGATTTGAAGGAGCGGAGGGAGGAGGCGAGGCGGACGTCGGCAGGGAGGGAGTTCCAGGCATGCGGGGCAGCGAGGGAGAAGGGACGAAGGCGGTTGGGCGAGCAGGAGAAGCGAGGGAGAGCGAGGGAGGGGACAGCGGAAGAGCGGAGAGCCATGACAGTAACATCCATTTTATCAGTGTTAAGAGTGTCTGTGTGAAAAGGGCCATAGTACTTTGACTAGTTCACTATTAATTCATACTATTAAAAAGGTTGATTTCTTGTATCCCCTCCATCCATGAATCCAGGCACCTTAGTTACCATGAGGCCAATTGTGTAGGAGAAAAAAAGTAAATGGGAAACATTCCCCACCCCGCTTTTAATTAAATTATTTTTAAAAGGGGGCGGGGGGTAGAGATAATATAAGTTTAGTACATACTATTATGCAACATAAAACATCAAGAGAGAAATATTTCTAAAATACCCTAATAGTTTGGGGTTTTTTGTCTACAGAACAATATAACTTTAGTCCTTGTTAGCTCTAGTCTTTTCAGGGTGAGATGTTGAGTCCAATGAAAAAACATCAACCTCCCTTCTTTCCCAGTGGACTAATTGTGCCTTTTCACTCTTGGGAGAGCCATAAGCTTCCTATAGAAAGAGCCAAGTTATGCCTGTTATGCGCCTCGGGATGGGGGAGTAATTCCACACCTGATCTAGGGGAAAAGGAAGAAACATTTTTCTTCTTGCAGGATGATAAGGGGGTGTGAGGAAAAAATAGCAGCTGCTTGAAGCTGCTCTATGAGTTGGACTAAGAAATCATCTCTTCCACTCCCATTTGCATCCACTGATTAGCGCATAGAAACACAAGCACAAAGTGTATATTTTTAGGAGAGTTTGGTAGCAAGCTTCTGATACAGTTTTGAAAGTTACACCTACTATGTAGTTGAGTATTAGTGTCCTTAATCTGTTTTCTAGAACTAGATGCTTTCCATCCTTATTACATTTCACCTGCAGACGTTTCTCCAATATTCCATGCTTTAAAATATAAAAATCTTCACAGTTTTAGTTTAAAAACCTTCATTTTCCCTTCACCTAATCCAAGGCGTTATCTTGTTTGGACCCTTTTCTGTTTCTAGTCCCTTCTATGTTATTATTTTTTGCTTTGTTGATTCTCTTTGGCATAATATTCTCTTTATATACAAAATATATGTATGAAGCTCATCATGGGTGTGAACACGTTCCTCTATTTGCTCACACAAATTAGTGTTTATGGTGGTTATGAACAATTTGAATTCCATTCGTTAGCAACGCTTTACTCGTGGGCACGTATTTGGAAAGTGTTGGCTGTAACAATGCTTTTCTTTCAGCCATCGACTCTGGGGGAAAGGGGTCTGTCTAACTATTGATTGTACTGTGCCAGGTACACTGCTGGTGCTATAAAAAATAAATAACCTCCAAATGATCATTTTATCCTATTGTCTTCCAATGACACTTGACCTGTTTTTTCAAGCATTCAAGAAAGCATCTTAAGCTCTTATCTCACTGTATCTAAATGACATTTTGAATTAAAGGTAACCCATTTTTTGACATAACCTATGTTTTCTGAAACCAACTTCTTTTTTATCAGTTCATGTTTCTCCTTTTCTCCAGTATCATTGGGGTGTTATCTGTCTCTTCTCACAGGTCGAGAATCTTCCGTTCTCTGAAGTTGAAGTCACTGCCCTTTCCTTTTTCTATTTTCCCAAAGAGCTATTAAAACCAGGTACGGTAATCCTGGTGTATAACACAAATACAGCCACGGTTAGCCTGAACTGCATTAGCAGCCGCATCACCTGAACAACTCACAAGCAAACCCCTGCTTACTATCTGGTCAACTCACTATACCAGATATTAACTGTATTCTAGTGCAGCGAACCAAAATTCAAATCCTATTTTAGCCATGAATTTATTGACTGGCCCTTGAGAAAGTCACTGGGTATTCAGCGGGCCTGATCCACATGCGGCCTGGGGCAGGCAATTGCTGCAGCCACACTTTGGGGTCAGCACGGAGAGAAGAGCAGAGGGTTTGCCGCCCCCCCGGGAAACCAGGTTGGTTGCTGTAGGTCGTTACACCCAAGGGCACATGGGGAGCCGCCCAGCCCCAACACCTCCCCCCTGGCCCACACATTATCCCACCCTTGGTCATGAGGTGGCTGCAGAGGAATGGAGGCAGTGCCTGCCACTCAAAGCCCTGTGGTGGACCTCGCCACGTGGCAGGGCAGACAAGGACTGGTCCCAGGAGCAGGGCTCCTGGGTGTTGGGCAGCCTTGCCTCACTTTGGGTAAGGCTGCTATGTGTTGCATATCCAAGGACACATGGCGCAGCAGGCAGCTGCCCACCCCACCATGCTGCGGGATGAACAGCTGGCAGCTGCTGGGCAGGAACTGCAAGAATGGATCATATGGCTGCACCCACTCTCTCTCCCCGCCTCCAATCCCTATCTGGAAAACAGGATTTATCTATCTACAAGAGTTATTGTGAAGGCAACCAAGATACAAGTTGTGAAGTTCTGCCCTGAGATAAAGCAAGGTATAAATCCAAAATTAATTTACACAAGGAAAAAACAAAGAAAACAAATGGTCTCCTTTAACAGAAGCAACAGTTTTTAGTAACCAGTATATTAAAATAAATCTTCAGCTTCCTAACTGCCATGTTGAGCGCCTGGCAGCAAATCCTTTACTCTATGCCATAGGGGTGTGCAGGGGCAGATTGGGAACTTAAAATGGTCCTGGAAAATGTTCTGAAAGCAGCACCCGGTAGGCGGAGCCAACCCCCAAATTACACACAGGATCATAATCAACGGAATTGAACAAGCGCACAAGGATAGTAGTTCTAGCAAACAACAACAGAGCAAAGTGAGTCCAGAGTGCATGGGGGCAAACAGGCGGCAAAAAGCAGTCACAAACCTTTCCCTCCACCCCCAAATCTTCCCAGGGTAAAACTAGACAAACCAACTCTCTCTCTCTCCAAAATAGCCAAGTGAGTCCAGTGCGCATGGGGGCAACCAGGGCTTGTCCTTCTTAGATTGTAAGCCCACTGGGCAGGGACCTGTCTCCAGTAACCACCAGCAGGCAAGTACAGAAGTACTTTAACAGCTAGCCCAGATTACAGAAAACACTCAGAACCTCGGTAGAAAAGCAGCATTTGAAAGTGTTCTTTCAAATTAAACTGCACACATTATGTAGGCATTTGCGATTTTTCATTTAACTTTGCTGCAAATACTTGTCCAAGCAAATTGTATCCCAGTCCCTTCACTCCAAACCATCCCCCAATGCCCCAGGCTTGGCCCAAGCCTCTTCCGTCCCAAGCCCTCCACCCAGCAGCTCCTTCCCCCTCAAGTGCAGGGTCCCAGCCCCTTCTCCCCCCCTCCCCAAAATCCCCAGGCAGCTTGCAAGTTGCCTTTACTTACCTCATCCTGGTGGTGGCAGGCCGATAGCTTCTTGCAGCGTGCTCTTCACCTGCTGCTCCTTTTGGCAACTTCCTTCCCAACCCCTCCCAACAGGGCCTCCCAGAGCAGAGACCCTGTTGGGAGCGAGGGGCCAAGAGCAGGTGAAGACAGCGTCTGCTCGCTCTCCAGTCTGGGAGCGGGGACAGCAGCCTGGTGCGATTGTAACAAAAATAAATGCACACCTGTCAGGAGCATTCTGGCCACCCTGCTACACCATTAAATATTTGTACAACATTAGCACCTCAAGGCCCCAGTCTGGGAGGAGACCAGTGTACATAGAGGTTTTCCAACTCGCAGAAAAGAGGTTTTCCTATAGCCCCTCCTGTTACAAATGTATCTGTTTTTATTTGAAAAGCCCTTAATGAAAAACTAAAGAACGGTAGAAAGGAAAGCTAAAGAACAGTAGAAAGGAAAGCTTGATGCATTCTACCTTAAATGTTCAGAAACCAAGAGTTAGAAAAAGGGATTCTTTTTATTTGTCTAACACACACACACTACCAAGCCAACCCTCTCCCTCAAAAAAAACACACACCCTCCCCATCATAGCATGCGGTCCTGACTCATTTTTGAACATTTGGGGTTGGCAATCCTGCACGGTGCACACTCTGGAAAGCCTACAATCTAAGAGCCAAGTGGGTACAGACAGACAGTGAGGGGGAGGGTCACAAGGTAACAGTGAGGAGATTATTAAGTGTTGTAAATAGTGATCATGACACCTGCTGCTACTGTTGAACATTATTACAGCACTGGTGAATTCTGGGAAAAGAGCTGAAAAAGGATATAATCAAGGACCTGTGTTCACTGTTTTCTGTATTACTGACAATGGAGAAAATGGAGTGTACACAGGTCCCTGGATATAATTTAGTGCTTAATGGGATTTGACAGGGAATTTAGAAACAAAGAAAAAAAAAAAGGTCTGGCTGTGAAATTTGCCTGATAAGCAATAAAGTCAGGCACTAGTAGGGGAAGGGAAAGCGGCTTATAATTCGCTGTAGTCCTTACCGCATGGTCTTAGATCCAGTTATTTAATAGACTACTTCTTCCTGATCTCACTTGAAACAGCCCAGAGTCACAAAGGAGCCTTGACTGTCCCTACCTCAAAGTCGGATTCTTGGCGGCAGTCGTTTCCTTCCACCAAACTTGCTGTCTTGTTGACCTTTAGCAATGATGGACAAGTTTCACGGCATGCTGCATGCATTTTTATTTGGTTAAGCTTTTGAGCGATTTTTAGTACGCTTCTTTTTTACCCTTAGTTGTATTGAGCCAAATGGGAATTTATGAATGCAAGGTTGAATTTTGACCTCTGTTTTCAATAATATTTTAACAAAGCTGAGGTTGGAGAATGTGCAGGGGGAAAAAAAATGTATATATGTAGACACACTACTTCCTCCAATAACCTAGTTCAGCTCTGCTTTAATTGAAGTCCTTCTTCCATTTGCAGAAGTTTGAAAGTTATTTTTATTTATTTGTTCAAATCTATACTCTGCCCTTCCCAGGGTGGGTTACAATCCATAAAAACAATAGTAAAATTAATGCAATTAAAAACTCCCATCCTCCCTTCAAAACCCTACCCCAAAACCCAACCAACCCCTATCCCAGCCTGCCAAATGTCTTTTCAAATTCAAACTATGGCTGCACCAAACAGAAATACTAACAATTTTTTTTATTTTACTGAGTTTCTGAGAATCAGCTTAGAGTGTTCGGCTGAATACTTGATACTCTGTAAAATAAAACAGTACTGAGTATTTTCCGACTACCCTTATACAGGACCAGGAAAATCCCCATATGTTGCCCATCCGAGGATTTAGCTGAGTACTGGACCGATTACTCCATAAAACCGAGTCAAATACTGAGATACGTGGTAAAAAACCAATAATTTCAAATACCGAGTTTCAGTACTAATGAAACCATTTTACACTGCCTCCAGAAGATGCTTAGGCTTGGGCTCAAGAGAACCTCCTGGGGAAGGGAGTTCCACAAAACCAGGGCAGCGACCAAGTTCGTGCTCCTGCACACTCCCATCCTTCCCCCCCCAAAACCTTGGCAAAGGATCAGTAACCTCGCCACTTATGTGACCCTCTAACATCTGTTTTGTTTGTCATGCACAAATGAGAGATTGTTCCTTCTGTTTCTACCATTCTGACTGTGCACTTCAATGTCTAAAACAGATGCCTGAAGCCAACACATAAAAGACTTTGCCCTCTCAATTAAGATTCTTTTTCATATTGATATGTCAAAACATGCAAAATATATACTGAAGTTCTGCATTTAGATCACCTTGTTCGGATCTCACCTTTCATAATTTGACACTGTTCAGATTCCATTTCAAAAATCGATTTGTAGCGAACAAATAGTGCTATTCCCTGGGTCCTAATGGAATTCAAGCAGACAGCAGCACTGTATTCACTGGGATAAATACTATACTTGCTTTTGAGTAGGAGATGGAAGAGTCTATTGTGTGATATATTATCTTCAATGAAGGTTTAGCCTGCTTTTCAAAATATATAAAAAGTACGGGAAATGTCATGCTTAGTTAGTAATTCTGTATGCTAAGTATGTGTATATAAATTGGTCATTTTCGTATGAAATATGTATACACAAGCAATGCCATACCAGTTCAGATCAATGGTCAATCTCATTGAGTATTCTGTCTTGCAATGGCCAACAACAGATGTTTTCAAGGCAGTTACAGTGGTGGTGGTTCTCTAGGGGCTCATGTGGCAATGCCGCACTATTGGATACTGACCCTATGGATAAGCTGGGGTGGCACACCTTCCCTAGCTCTGCAGCATCTCTTCAGGGAGCAGGCATGCTGCTGTCTGGTAACTCAGACAGGCTGGATCTGAGGTAGGCCCAAATATAGTTCCAAACAAGCTCCATACTGTGTACAGCTCCCCAAAAGCATGCTGCTGCGCTGTGAGCGCACTTCAGAGAGCGGCTTAGAGAATGGGCTGCCACCTCTCTGCAGTCAACCAACAGTACAGGAGCCTGTGCTTGGGGAGCTCTGAATAGGCACTGCATGGCACTTGCTTATAGCTACATGGGTCTAGCTCACCTGAGACCCCAGGCAGCTACATACCTGCTCCCAGAGCAGGTTTCCTTTTCAGGAGATGGGAAGGGCAAAACTGAGTTGTACGAGATAATTAATTTAAATTTGGCATACGTGGGCATGTATTGGGACATGTGAACTTTCCACCCCAGCTCCTGCTTCCCCAGCCATCACTGAAAGTATATAAGAAAAAGGCCAAATATGGAGCGATCCAACCTGTTGCAGCTAGGGGACAGGTATATTCTGAGCAGGAGGATGCATCGCCAAACCATCTGCAGCAATAGCCTATGATGGCCCTATTCCCCATAAATCAGTCTAATCCTTTTTTTCTTTTTTTGAAGACTGTTCTACTTACTGGCCTTAATTCCACAGGTTAATTGCATATTGTATGTGGGGTGAGGGGGCAGGGGAAGACTTTTTGTTCCACTTCCTTTTTCATTCTTATATTGCAAAAATACAGTTCTGATATTATGAGAAAGGATAAACAGTTCTTCCACACTCTCTCCACCCCTTTGGTCATATCCCCTCTTTTCTAAGCTGAAGAGCCTTAATCTTTTCAATCTCAGCAAATCCAACCCTACAGACAAGCTGTTGGGGCAGACTTTCCGCAGCACCTCTTCAGGGAGCAGGAATGCTGCCTCCACTGTCTGGGAACTTGAAGCGATATGATCTTGGTCATTTTTAATGCCCAGCTCTACTATATCCTGTTGGAGACCGTACTAGAATTGCACACAGTTAGCTCAGGTATGAATTTATAAAGTGACATTGCAATAAGTACCGACTTCATTTTCCACAAGGGCATGTGGCCAGACATGTACCCACCGACCAACAAGTCAAACTACCCAGTTCTTGTTATAACATCTTGGACAAAAATCCAGTTAAGATTGTACATCAGAGTTTCTGAGAATTAGGCCCAAGAGTCCAATACTTCCTGCAATCATATGACCCAGATATATTTTTAAAATTATGTATTTGACCTATTTTTCTACACATCAAAGCAACTTGACATCATGAACACATATGCACATCACCCTTTTATTTCATAGTCAGAAATACAGTTCCATAGGGTAAATCAATAAATAGTGGTGTTTAATCATGAAACATAAAATCCCTCTCTCTCTTTGGCATTTGACAGCATTTTGTTTGTCAAAGTAAAGACTATATAGGAATAGTTTATCTTAAAGATCATTCTTCAGTACAACAGTTTACAGAGGTGCAATTTACTTTAAAATATACATCAGCTGTAAAGATTCCTAACATACCCCAAATTAATCAAACTAGTAGAAAGCAAACACATTCTTTACAGTTAGCCAACCACAACTGTGGAATAAGCAAAAGGATGAAAACAATTCTTGGTTTTCCACAGTACATGCTCTGCACTAGGCCTTTCCACTTCCCCTTAGGAAAAATCTGAATTGTCCCAGGAATGACCGCTCAGTTATAAACTATTTCTGTTTCACAGACATTTAAGCTTTATAAAGAAAGATTATTTTAAGCTTTCATTTCTAAATAACTTACTGATCAGAAAAATAAGCATGGTTGCACACTGCTTCAGTAATAAACTGCACATTTGGGGGAGGGGGGGAAAGACTAAAAAAGAAAACTTTTACAAAGGTAAATTACAAAGGTAAAATTTAGATATTTTCTAAATATATTTAAGATTACAGTTGTTAAAACTGCATTTCTCATTGGGTATGGATGGGATTTCTCAAACAACAAGTAAAGCCAGTGCATTTGACAGAAGTTGTTAAATAATCCAGGATCAGCACTTCAAGGCTTCCAGAGAACCACTTTATGCCTCCAAACTAATCCAAGCTTCTGGCTGGCTCAATGAAAGTATTCAGTGCTGTAAATAAAGAAATTGGAATGTTCCAACTCAGTACTAAAAATGTAGTTTGCAATAGCTTTCATAGTTAAATATGAAATAAAACTCATTAAAATAGTAAAATGTCATTCACATATTGCAGTTTCCAATGCAGACATTATTCTAGTCTCTATATTAGAATCTAATGTGGCTCCGTGTACATATCTAGACAATACCAATCAAATAAAAACCAGTTCAATCTTCCCTCCAGAATGGTTCAATTCCTTCTCAAAACAAAATAAAGCAAAAGGAGGGAAATATGAAAAACAACTCTTCCTCCCACTAAAACAAAAACAACAACAAAAAATACAAAAAATTACTGTTCAATCACATTTAAGTGGCAAATGAAGAAATTACTTTTATCCGTGACTTTTTCCAAGTGCAAAACCAGTTACAAAATATGTAAACTGGATAGTTTTAAACAAGTGGTCTGATTCAGCATGTTTGCATTCTTTTCCATAATGCAAAAAAGTCAGTACCATAAATACATACCATATTAAAGTACAGGAGGAGGGGAGGGGGACAACCACCACCAAAACCCAGAAAGGGTTTTGAGTGCTTATCCAAGAGCAATTTCCAATAATAATCCAAATTAGCAACTATCAAGCAGACACCAATTGCCAAGTGTCAAATCTCCATTAATTCTTGATATCCCTGTACAAAAAGTCTTTTCTTTGCTAAAAAGTTATCCAAAGGAACGTCCACCAACTGCAGTCAGGTTTGTTTTTCAAAAGCTTTTAAAATCACTTTTGTTCCAAATGCCTGCATCATTTTGCAACTTCAAACTTTTATTCAAATAAATTATGTTCTGTTAACACGTTTGCGGATACAACCACCTACAATGTGGACAGTCATGTACACGGTACAACAGTGGGCTTTTGCAGCAATGAAGACCGAACCACGAATTGGCTTTAACTCCCAAAGGACAATTCTCATGTGTTGTTTCTAGCAAACATACGGTCTCCTCTTAAGGTAAGGTGTTGGAGTTGGTATTGTAGCAATTCTGTGTCAGCTGGTTCCTTGACGCTCATTTTGTCTAAATTGAGGTAGTCCAGCGATTTAGAGTGAGCCCTTTTACCTTTGAGAAGACAAAGAGGCAAAGGACCATGTAGAGCCTTGTAGGGTTCGTATGGTAAAGCCTTAGTGCATTTATCTCCTGAGCTCGGCATACGTCGCCTCCTCCTTCCATTTACAGCTGGGATCTCATAGGGCTGGTAGTATCTACTTCTAGCTTTATACAACAGAGAGGAACGGGAAAGTCCTGAATCAAGCTGTTTTGAACGTAAGGAGGGCAGAGTTTCCACTTTATTCTCCTCACTTCCTGTGCACTTCTGAGCTAGTTTCAAGAGCTCCTCCCCAGTTGTGAAGCCAACCAAGTAGTTAGAATCCATGTGAAGGATCTGATAACCTGAAACTGTCCGTCGCATTGGCGAGCATGGGGTACTGGAACAGCGAGGTTTCTCTGCTTCTGCCTTGCTTGTGACACTCACCTCTGGAATAGGCAAGGGGAGGGCAGCTATGATAGATCTGGACTCTCCATTAACATCCACTTCCATTTTATCACGACTGCTTGCCTGAAAATAGAAAGAGCTGGATCAGACTAGAACACCATATGCAAGATATTCTCAAACAAACAGCAGCATCTTGGAAAGCTTGAAGTTGCTAAATTGATGTGGGTCAGAAATTTCAGAGCAACACTTCTAATAAGCTTCCTATCAGTTTGGTAAGCAGAAACACACTACCTTTTTGCTTTTCAGAATTATTGGGCCAATCATAATCATTTACCATCTCATACAGGCCCCAGGTTTTAAACCATTTACTTCACAGTAGCGCCAATGATTTCAACAGGATACTCCTGTGTGGAATGTCAAAGGTTTGCAGCCACACTAGTAGAGCTAAAATTCTAACCCTCTCCACAGTATTATTTCCCTCTTGCTTCTCTCTCACACAACTAAACTCATGTTCTCCCTTCAAACTTCCCCATAGTCTCCATCCACCTTATTCTGGACTTCCTACGCATCATTCAGTTGTATAGGCACAAAAACAGACTTTGAACACCACAATCACCACCTAATTTCTTCACCAAGACGCACTGTATTTTCCCTTCCTTCACACCTGGAATTTTATCTTTTACCATACAAGTCCTCTTTCTGCCTTCTACAGTATAGGGGGTTGTCAAGATTCCTAAACGTGCTTACCTAATTGCCATTAATAACAAAGGAAGAATGGTATCTTTTTTAAGGGGAAGGTTTTCGCCTGTATAAGCTGTAGCAAAACAAGATTGTGAAGAGCTTTATAGGTGAAGACTAGGAGCTTGTGCAGGATCCCTTCAGGAAGCGGGAGCCAGTGAAGAGGAGAGGAGGGGCTGCACCTGGTCGAAGCGATGGGTGAGGTGGATGACCCTGGCAGCAGAGTTTTGGACGGAGATAAGGGGAGAGCCGGGGAGGTCAGTGAGAAGGAGGTTACAGTAATCCAGGCGGGAGATGAGCAGGGCGTGAACAAGGGATTTGGCAAAGGAGACAGAGAGAAAAGGGCGAATCTTAGCAATGTTATGGAGGGAGAAGTGACAGGAGTCGGCAACAGAGTTGATGTAGGGTTTAAAAGAAAGGGGTGAGTCAAAGATGAAGCCTAAGTTACGGGCTTGGGGGATGGGAAGGATGGTGACCCCGTCGATGAGGATCAACAGGGGTGAGGAAGGATTTGGGAGGGGGGAAGATAAGGGAGTTCGGTTGTAGCCATGTTGAGTTTGAGTTGATGTTGAGACATCCAGGTAGAGATGTCCGAGAGACAGCTCGTGAAGCGAGCTTCAATAGATGGAGAGAGAGAGAGAGAGGGAGTAGAGAGAGTTGAGTGTCAGTGTAGAGGTGATATTGGAAACCATGGGAGGCAATGAGTTTGCCTAGGGACAGGGTATAAATAAAGAGGAGAGGGCCAAGGACAGAGCCTTGTGGAACACTAACCGAGAGGGGAAGGGAGGATGAAGCGGAGTTGGCAAGAGACACATTGAAGGAGCCGTCAGAGGCAGGAGGAAAACCAGTCGAGGATGGAGCCAAGGGAGTGAAGTGAGTTCAGCAAGAGTGAATGGTCAACAGTAACAAAGGCAGTAGAGAGGTCAAGGAGGGCAAGACCGGAGTAGAGGCGATTAGATTTAGCCACAAGACGATTGCTGGTGATCTTAGCGAGAGCAGTTTCAGTAGAGTGAAGGGGGCGAAAGCCAGATTGGAGGGGGTCAAGAAAGGAGTTGGTGTAGAGGAAGTCGAGGCAACGTGAGTACACAACACGTTCAAGAAGCTTAGAAGCAAAAAGGAAGGAGTGAGACAGGATGGTAGCTAGAAGGGTCAAGAATGGACTTTTTGAGGGGAGACAGTGGCGTGCTTGAAGACGGAGCGGAAGGAGCCAGTAGAGATGGAGAGGTTGATGATGTGCAGGAGTGAAGGGGTGACAGTGGAAGCAATGGAGGTCAGGAGGTGGGAGGGGATGGGGGCAAGTGGAAGGTCTGGAGGAGAGCAGGGAGGAGATTTCCTCAAGGGAGGTGGGAGGGAAAGAGGACAGGAATGTAGGAGGGGGGAGGAGGGAAAGGGGAGGGAGTAGGAAGCGATGTCGAAGCGGATCTTGTCTATCTTGGAGGTGAAGAAGGAAGCAAGATACTGAGCAGAAAGGGAAGAGGGGGGAGGAGGAGGACAGGGGGGCTTGAGGAGAGAGTCAAAGGCGGAGAACAGGCCGTGAGGGTCCCAAGAACAGGACTCAATGCGGGAGGCATAGTAATGCTGTCTAGCGAGGAAGAAATAAGTAGTAAGGGAGGAGAGACAGAATTTGAAGTGAAGTTAGTCAGCATGAGAGTGGGATTTGCACCAGAGAAGTTCAGCAGCACTGGTGCAAGAGCGGAGGTGGCAGATACTGGGGGTGAGCCAAGGATAGGGGTTGTGAGAGCGGGCAGGGTGGGAGGAGAGGGGGGCACGGGAATCAAGGGTGGAGGAGAAGAAAACTGAGGGGAGAAGGGGGGATAGGAGGCAAAGTCCAGGGGGTTAATGGTGTGCAGATCACGGAAGGGGCGTGGAGACGGGGAAGAGGAGGGGGACAGTGGGAGACATTGAAAGAGGCAAGGAAGTGATCAGAGATGGAATGAGGATTGAAGGAGAGATCAGAGACAGCAGTTCCTAGAGAAGACGAGGTCAAAAGAATGGCCGTTAACGTGGGTGGGGGAGTTGGTCCACAGGTGGAGGTTGAAGGAGGACGCAAGTGAGAGGAAGCGAGAGATGGAGGGCTGGGAAGGGACATCAACATGAATGTTGAAGTCACCGGGGATGAGAGCGGGGGTATCGTCAGAGAGGAAGAAAGTGAGCCAGGACTCAAATTCAGAGAGAAAGGAAGAGAGAGCTGGGGGGAGGAGGGGCGGTAGATGACAGCAACATGGAGATGGAGGGGGGGGAAGCAGGAGGCGCACAGACTGAGCCTCAAAAAAGGAAGAGGGGGGGGCGAGAAAGCAGTCAAAATTGACAGGCATTAGTGAGGAGGTGGCCCACGCCACCACTCCGGCCTTCGGAATGCAATTAATATGCATAAACGTTGCACCACTAAATGACTTTAATGTTAAAATTATCTTAAATGTGTTAGTTATACCTAATGAAACCTCACTGCCACCCCTAAAACTAAATTTTTTCTGCCAACCTGAAGTCAAAGTCAGAAGTTTTCGGACAAAAGAATAAATACCAGTATTTTCTACTGTCAAGGTTGAAAACGGTATTAGGCTTAATTCTATGCTCCCAGAAATCAATAAATCTTGGAACTGTAGTTTCATTATTTATTATGCATTCTGACAACCGGCTACTTGATTATAATGGAGCTTGGCATCAATGACTTATTCCGCCAGTTGCATCTGGTGCAGAGGCTGCGTCCGTACGTCTCCGGCCCAGACCTGGCCTTCCTCATTCATGCCTTCATCACCTCGAGACTGGACTACTGCAACGCGCTCTACGTGGGGCTTCCCTTGTTCCTGGTTCGGAGGCTGCAGCTAGTGCAGAATGCAGCAGCCCGGCTGCGGCCCGGCGGATGGGTCGTAGGAGAACATAACACCTGTGCTCCGGACTCTGCACTGGTTGCCAATAGCGTGCCGAGCCAGGTTCAAGGTTCTGGTGTTGATCTATAAAGGCCCTTCACTGTCTGGGCCCCTCGTACCTCAGGGACCGCCTCGCCCACCGCGCCCCCGAGTGGCTCCTTCGGTCTGCCGGGGGTGCCTTCTTGGAGGTCCCCCGTATTAAGTGGGGGGCCACAATGGAGAGGGCATTCTCGGTGGCCGGGCCACGCCTTTGGAACTCCCTCCTGGAGGAAGCTTGCCTAGCTCCAAGCCTTCTCACATTCCAGCAAAGTGGTAAAACCTGGCTGTTCGCACAGGCCTTTGGGAAGGGGGGGGGGGGTTTAGTGGAGTTTTACCTCCCCTTACCCTATTTATTGTTATTCCCGGCCCTGTTTTAATACCTGTATTTTGAAATGTTTAAATAGTTTTTGGATGTATTTTATATTTGTGGTTGTTTTTTATTTGTAAGGTGCCCTGAGCTGTTTTAGGAGGGGCGGGGTAGAAATTTGATGAAATAAATAAATAAATAAATTATTTTGGGAAGCTACTTTTTAAGTGCTTCCTCTGATTAATTTTATGTATTTATTTTAAAAACTTGTTACCCCACCCCTCCTGTCACAGGCAGCTCAGGGTGGCTTACAGCAATAAAACACGGGGCTTATGTTTCAGAAAGGGGTCAGAAAGCAAAGTATTCTGCGCATAAATAGCATCTTTCATCTCAGGAGTAATCTACAAATCTGGGCTAGCAATAGTATTTTATAAATGAGGGATGGAGGAGCATATCAACTAACAACAGACCAAGCTACAGCACAAATGCATTGCTGATTTGCATACAGAACCCAGATCTGCCCCTCATTCACTTGCTTTAAATGCTACCAACGCAGATGTTTAAAAGAACAAAAACATTTAGTGTTATAGTTTGTGTTTTATTAGGATACTTTAAAAGAAAAGTCACTAGGGCTGTGATCCACCAACTACTTTGAAGTAGCCCCAATGAATGGAGGGGTACTCCGAAATAAATGGTTGATAGATCATAGACTAACATGGTGAGTTACCATTTCCACTGAAACTAGGGTTGAAAAATGTGACTTTTTATATTTGCAACGGTAATTCATATAGGCTTTTTTCTAACGAGCATGGGTGGGCGGCACAGTGGGTGTGCATTCCCACGGACACCCACCCACCTCCATGCACGGAACATCCAGCATTGGCGCCTATTGCTCTGTGTATGGGTGAAGCGCGGGAGCGCGCACACACCCCAACCCACCGGCCGTGACATTCAAACAAATGCTCCCCCACCCCCCATGGTGTTCAAACAGACGCCCACCCATCCCCACCCACACACGTGGGCAAGGGGGGGGCGGCATCCATTTGAAAAGAGCCATAATAATTCCCATGGATCACTATTCAAATTTATCTTCGTTACCACTGCAAAATCTGTATCTTTGTTTCTACCTATTCGTCACTGAAACGCTATTGCAGTGTTTAATCATTTTGGAGATACTTCTTGGCAGGCTATTTTTTTAAAAAAATAGCCCAAATACAATTGCTGTTTTTGGACCAATCACATTTACTTTCAAAAATTAAAAACAAAAACACCAGAAAGTACAGTCAAAGTACGGAACTACCAATGTGACCAAAATATTAATGAACATGAAAATACCGAAACAAAGATCTAAAACTGCAAATCTGGAAGTAAATCCCGCTTTGTATCCACTTTGCTAAAATGGATTCAATATACCAAGTTTTATTGGCTTCAGTATTTGCTTTAGATATTAGTTTCAGCTCTAGCTGAATCTATACCAGTACATTAAACAAAACTTCACAAAATTTTCTGAAATTAATTTTATTTGCAGTTCGATTTTGGCTCTTCAGTGCAAGATGAAGGAATGGGCGAGAGTAGGGGAGGAAGGTTTTAGGGTTAGCTACTGACCCCCAACCCTCATGGGGTGTTTTTAAATGAGATGTGTCCATGCATGGCTCCCTACTGTCCACGCATCCAGCCACTCATTTGAACTGGTGCGTGGGGAGGCACACTCCTGTGATCCACGCACTGGCCACCCATGGCCACGTGCTGAGCACTCCTGAAAAATCCAGAGTGCCCCATGTGGACCAAGGTCGTCACCCCTATGAACGTGGCAGTCATGCTGGGAACTGCCTGTGTGTAGCGCTCCCCAGGCACTTCCTGTGCATGGGTGCCCCTCTGCTGTCCTACGCACTGACCATGAACCCCCCCTTCCTGCTGTTCTCATTTAAAAACACCCCTGGATAATGTTTTTAGGATTAGCCACAGTCCTCAGGCAGAGGGGGCAAATTCCTCCAAGTGAGAGATGGGAAGAGTGGGAGTTAGTTGGATAGGAAGGTTGAGCATGGGGAGGGTGGGTTCTTTTATATGTATTTTAAACACGATTTAGAAAAATAAATAAAAGTATTGTAGGCTGCTGTGAACCACTTTGGGGAATAGGACAGGGTGTAAGTATTAGGAATTGGACTTTCGGTTTTAACCGAAAACAGGCAGAAAGTGGCCGTTTCAGCTTAAAACCGAAGGATCCGAAAACTGAGCCCTCTCGGTTCCCAATTTTTGGATCTTATGTTCCCATCGAAGTCAACGGGAAATCCAGCTGGCCGGGAAAATCTTCCCCACTCCATTCCCAAGGGGAGGGGGGAGGAGAGGAGGGATCCATTTCCCTAACACCCACACCCGCTGGGACCCGGTTTTACCTCATCACTCCTCCAGGCCCCTAAGTTGCAATGCTTACTGTACCACCACCGGTCCAGAGAATGGGGCTGGGCTACTGGCTCCACTGCCAGCAGCCGGGCCTCCTTTGCTGCTGGCCAGTGGCAGGAGCCAGCTCCACTGCTTGTCCTACTCCACTGTGGGGTGGCGGTGAAGGCCTGGCTGTGGAGTCAGCTCCTCTGCTGGGCAGCAGGGCCTTTCTCCCCCTCTTCTTTGGTCCCAGGGCCAGAGAAACGTGAAAACACTGCCAGCACAGCAGCGGACATGTGCAAAATGGCTGCCGAGGCCATTCTGTGCATGTGCAACCCTTATCCAAAATGGCATCAGCAGTATTGGTGCCATTTTGGAAGAGGGCAGCCACTCTGTGCACGCATGGGAAGCCATTCCACACATGTGCAGAACGGTTTGTCCTTTTCCAAAATGTCACCGATGCTGCTGGCACCATTTTGGATAAGGGTTGCACATGCACAGAATGGCCTCATTGGCCATTTTGTGCATGTGTGCTGCCGGGCCAGCAGCGTTTTCAAGTTTCTTCGGACCTGGGCCCGATGGAGGAGGAGGAGAAGGCCCTGTTGCCTGGCAGAGGAGCTGGCTCCGCTGCTGGTAGCTATGCCTCCTCTGCTGCTGGCAGGAGCTGGCTTCACTACCAAGCGGCCAGGCCTTCTCTGCCACCCGTTGGTTCTCTTTCCCACTGAAGTCAATGGGGGAAAGAACAGAGAACCAAAACAGAGAGACTTGCCGAAATTCAGGGATCCGATACTGAAATAAAACCCAAACTGAAATTTGGCCCTGTGTCCCACCCCTAAAAAGTATAATAATAATAATCACACTCATTGATCCAGTGCATTTATCTGCTTTCCAAAATTATGATAAAAATCAAATGACATATATATATTGTTGCTTTCCAGAAACAAATCTCCCAGCTGCCTATTAGCTGTTGTGTAGAACTGCAAAGCCATCTTTCTAGCTGACAGATGAAGAAAAGCAATGCACAGAAGGCTGCTGCAGCTGGTACGAGCCCAGCCAGAACAGAAATCTAAGTCAGTGTGTTCAAGAGGCTCTTCCGTTTTGTAACAATCCCCTTGCAAACTGTGTGGAGGAAAATATTGAGGGCCTCTATTCAAGGAGAAATAATTGTATATAATTGTTGGGGGCAGCAAAAAGTCAGAAGACTTTAGAAAAATAAGCTCCTTTCATTGTTGTTAAGATGCATATGCACTGTGCATATGGCTGCACGGAAACCAATATTTGAAAAGTAGACATACCATCTTCTTTTGTTGCTATTAAAAGCCCTGGTAGAATTCTCTCTCTTTGACAGCAATAGTTTATTTTTATTGATTTTAAAATCCGAGAGGATTGTTATCTTCATTATAGTGCAGATTTTATTTAATACCACCAAAGATGGCATGGTTGAAATATTTAGTTGGAAGAATATTTAGAAACACAAAAACAAAAAGCCTCAAAGTAAGCGCACATGATGCACCACAATACAGGTCCAAAAGGATCTTGAGGAAAAACAAGCATACTACTATTCTTCCTTTGTTCCAAATTGTACAACAACATTTTGTTTCCAATTATATTTTTAGGCCATTGTCAAGTACTATATAGATAGATGGTAGAAAGTACAGAGTAACAAATTTCATAGTTAACTAACCAAGCAGAAGTGATGTCTTGTTTGTAGTTATGACTCGGAACCCAAGAATAGTATTCAAGTAAAAAATAAAACTAGTACAGCACAGGAGGACCTCAAGGTGGATATAAAGGCTAAAATAAAATCCTAGTTCCACTGAAGTCTATGGGGGCCTGCCATAGATTTCAATACAGCCAAAATATCACTTTCCGTTACCAATTTTAACTGGTCACTCACTGACATCTAACACATCATTGTTTATAATTGGCAAATCAATATCATAATTAGGAATTTATTGTACATTAGTGCTAGAGCTGAAACGGGCCCCTACCTGCAAAAATCCATTGAATTTCCAGTATCTGCATTGGCATTTGGTATATCAGTTGTCGGTATTTTGACTACCTGAATGGTGTTCAGGTACCAACCAGATACCCGTTTCAGCTCTGATTAGCGCACAAATTAAAAGGGACACCCAACAATTCTTTTAGCATCACTGGGGTTTCTGATGTAAAGTCCCACCTACCTATAGAAAAATAAGTCTTCAAAAGGAACAAAATGAAGGGCCCAACAACAGACAGGATCTACAACTGTCAACAGGCAGATTCTATGGGTGTTTTAAAACTAGTGCTGCGGGGGGGGGGGGGCAGCATGTGTGGATGCATCTCATTTATAAAAAGCCTTTGTAGGTAGGTAGATAGAAAGAACCAATGCATTCAGTCCCCCTGCCTCCCCTCAAAGAACCCAGGAGTCCTAGATCCCCATCCAAGGCCTTTAACCTTCACTGCCCCTCCCCAAAAAAACCCTGGGGTCCTGCTCCCATACCATGACCAAAGCCCTATTCCCTCAAGCCCCTCAGTCCCACCACCAAGCCAGCCAGGGCAAAGAGTCCCTTCCTCTGCTTACCAGAGAGTAGTGACGGAGGCCAGTTGCTGAGGCAGGCAGCCACTGCAGTGAGGCAAGGAGTCTGGATCAGAGGGGCTGCAGAGGTTGAGGCTTGGGCTGGCCCAGGCAGGAGGGGCAACCAGGAAGGTGGGAGGCAGTGTGGTAACATAAGCCTGATGCCAGGCAGGCTCACTAGTAATGCTGAGAGAGACTCAAGCAGCAGCAGAGCATGTCAGCACAGCATGGGAGCTGTCCAAAAGAGGTGAGGCTGTCTCCTTACAAGCGGAGACCCCTTCCCCCACCCCCCAAGAGTGGACGGGGTAGCACTGTTTGCCTGGAAGGCTGAGTGAGAGGCTCAGTTCTGAAGGCTTTATAAGTCACAGAGCAGCAACACTGAAGAACAAAGCAGCTTACACAGCACCCCAGGTGCGCAGCGCCTCACACCATTTCAGCCGGCCCGTAATAAAATCTTTCTTCTGGTTCACGGGACTCTCTGGACCATGGTGTTATGTTTCCTCTCGGGCTTCTTCAAAGCAGCCCTCTGGAGAGATTTCAGGCTATGCAATCAAGGAAGGTGGGCCTCATGAAATGGGAGCAAGCAGGAAGCACCACAGGCCAGAGAGGGAAGTCTCCGGGGCCAGAAGCGGACCGTGGGTCGGAGGTTGCCCACCCCTGTTATAAAGGCAACATGACATGACCCTAATGCTTACTGAGGATGGAAAAACTCCAAAGAAGTCAAAGAGAAGTCTCCCAAAAGTAAGAACCAGATGATTGTGTGGGAGAAAAAAAATGGAATTGACATCAGGCTGAATTAAAGTTATCATGCAAGCACGTGAACTGCTTTCGATTCAACTGCACCAAGAACTGGAAAGCACTGGTCTCAGCCTGAAAACCAGGAAGATGCCAGCTTCCAGAGGTAAGAAGTTGTCATTACAAGCGAACTCACAAAGGTATTCAAGAAGATAAAAGGGGAAGGTCCTCTGAAGATCGAGTTGTAATTCTATCATCTGTACAGATACACAGCGCTGTGTGCAACAGCGCCACAGAAATGTTTAGTATAGGTATCTTACAGCACAACAGAAAAATCACATTACTCACTAGAATACAAAGCTATGAGCAGTAGAGTGTGTGATAAAGGAAGACAAAGATTTTGGCAAACAGAGAACTTCAAACACATCATACTCCTCAGTCCAGCAGGTACACTCAAAAATAATCTACAGCAAGTTGACAGAGGGCTCATTCTTTAAAAGGACAAACTTTTTGCAAAATGCGTCAAACCAATGACACAGCAGGGCGTGCAGTAAAAGGCTGAGAATCACAGCTAGGTACTGAGAAGCTACAAGCGGCATATCCAGAGACCAGCTTACATGTATCCTTACATATGTTATGACTAACAGACTAGAATGGCATGACTTGATATATACCCTACATGTCTAAGAGATGCACAACATTTCAAAGGTAGTTTGAGGATAACAGTTTGCAAGTTGACAGAATGAGCATATTTGCATCAGTACTCATTAAAGATCACATGCTGGGGATAGGGGTGCTTAATTTGTATCTCTCTCTCTAGAAGCAGCTTAAGATAATTAATTATTATTATTATTATTATAAGCATTTATATATAGCGCCAGCAATGTACCTGGCACTTTACAGATAATAAGATAGACACGGTCCCTGCCAGAGAGCTTACAATCTAAAAGACAGGGGGAGGGGAGACAGGGAAGGGGGAACAGAGGAAGAGACGCAACAATCATGAGGATGCTAGAACTCAGGTACACGTTCTTGGCTTGGTTACAGTATATTGGGAGTTTGCAGATAACAGGTGGGGGATAATCCTGGGTGGGGATGATTAGCAGGAGTTAGGAAGGGCAGAGCAGAAGAGGTGGGTTTTGAGGAAGGACTTGAAGGTACAACGGGAGGGGGCAAGGCGGATGTGGGCAGGGAAGGGAGTTCCAGGTGTGCAGGGCAGCGAGGGAGAAGGGACGAAGGCAGTTGGGGGAGCAGGGAGGCGTGGGAGGGTGAGGGTAATGTATATTTGTATACATTACAGACTGAGACATAGCATGTTAGACAAATGTTAATACTTACCCTGAAGATCTACAGGTTGTGTTAAATATCTCCGAAGTCACTGCATTTAACCATCTATTCATTTTTTCTAAAAAAAACAACCTAACTACTTGTGCCAATATAATTTTTTTTAGCCATTACGAGGATTATCCTTCTTACTACAGCCATCAGTAGTACTACTGAATTATTGTGATCTGACTGAAGAAATCATTCCTGTAATTGCTATTATTAGTGACAATTTTAAAAGGCCATTTTCGTATAACTGTTCATGTGCTCAGTTTACTTTGTTTTCTCTTAATGACAAAAATGAACAAAGGCAATTTCAATTACTATAAATCACTTTCTCTTTCAAGTTCACAATGCTACATTGTGTTTCTAACATAGGCTGACTGGCTCAAAAACCAAACAACTAGTCTTTTAAAAACTTGATTACTCAATACTGAATTTTGGGTCAGCCAATTCAAACTCCTTGCAACAAAGGGTATTTTCAAGCCTGACGGTGCACAGCGCGGTCATGCTTTAATCTGGCCCAGAGCGAGAGCCCTCACCTCAGGCAGGATCTGGCCCAGCCACTGAACAGACGTGCCAGGGGCCCGAGGAGAGGATGGGGTGACATGCGGGCATGTGTCCACATGGCCCCGCCCCACCCTATTCTCTGATGGGCAGTCGTGGTGGCCTATGAGGCCACCGCAGCCACCCAGAACAGCCCCTGCCCCAGACTGGGGTCAGGTAGAGCAGACCATCAGATGTGATGACCCACTCTACCCTGGTCTGGAGATGTGTACCCGGGGCTGTGGCAGTGCCTCAACGATGGACTCAAGGAACAGCCCAGGCTAAAAACCACCACGGCCTGGGGAAACCCAAGGTCCAGCCCAGGGACATATCTGGCAGGCCATTTCAAGCATATCAGTACCATGGATGGCCACGCAGGTCAAGGCGTGGCCACCAGTGGTACCAGGACATCTGAAAATATCCAAAGACTTCATTTACTGCAATGCAGAGACACAAGGGAAGTTAAATTGTATCTTTTTTCTTTTTTTTACACAAAAGTTTTAGGCGTATTTGATGGGCAGCTAACTAAAAAAATACAGCTCTTTAATCGTACCTTGGGTTTTTACAACAACTTGGTGCTTTCTAAAAGTGTTAACAAACAAGACAATAGACTGCTGTAGTCCGGGTTCGGGCCATGCAGCCCCCACTCACATGTTTAGTGTATCTAGCCTAATAAATGGGCAGCCTCCTGTGTATTTCATGCGCTTGTGGGCAGCCCTAAGTGGCAGTGCCACCAGGAGTAAAAGCGGAAAGAGGGGCAGGAAACGATCGCTTCCCGTACGCTCTAGGATTTTCATCAGCAACTCTATGTTACTGGTGGACCTGTACGTGAGAAGGTGCTGCGTGCAAGCCAACTGATGGGATGCAGACACGTGGGTGCACATTAGCCGGCATGGCAGACTCCATATTCTCAGAGACCCCACTGTAAGTGGTGGCTGCGGGTTCAGCGGGTGGTGACCAGTGGGAGTAAACACCTAACAGGCAGGTGGACACTCACCTGGTGTGGGTTAGCGTCTCGTTTGTTAACACCCTGAGTATAAACATTTATACCTAGAACAAGAAATGCATGCTGCAACAACTGGAAATACAGGTTGGTTTGTAGACTTGAAATATATTACTTCTGAAGCAAACTGCCACTTCAATACTATAAGCACCCAATAGGAGGAATATAAATCAAAATAAACATTATTTGCTATAGCTCAAACTAATGTTAAGCTTTTACCTAATTTCATATAATTCAATATTACTGCTGTAAAAAATCCTTTTGATATGAACAATTCCTGTTATACAACAATGTTTAAACAATGAATCATTTTTCAAGTTTCCTGCTGGGGAGATAAAGAGTACATAGTACAAAAATAAAATAAAAATCAAGAGCTACTGCTTTGTAGGTGGGGTGAATGCCTAGGGAATAAATTCTATTCCAATTTAAGACTGCAATCAGCCCTAAATGACCCTTAATCTATTAACAAAATTAAGAGGATGGGTTGCTTTCTTCAATGCACATACACATGTATACTAGCAAATGTTAAAAATAGAAGTTCAACTTATAGAAGATTAACATTAGCTGGATGTAATACAGTTTTTAAAAAGTCAAATTGCACATTTTTATACCCACAATGCTGCCCTAAAAATTTGCCTCAAGTGACTCCAGAATAAAGATGCGAAGGTCCAGGGGGAAAAACATGGAAATTTCTGAGGGGAAAACACAAACATTTGGTCTCTCAAAGAAAAATTGAGGAAAACTGGGAAGAATATCTTAACACATTTCTCTCCTACAATGATGATATTGTTACTGCTGCACTTCAGTTTTTCATAATGCTTTCTATAGTATTATAAAGTACTGTATTAAATACAGTATCTAAATGCAGGTCACTATTTAAGATTGACAAGAGTAGTAACAAGAGCCACCCCGAGCTGTTTCAGGAGGAGTGGGGTATAAATGTAATAAATAAGTAAATAAATTCCAGCAATTAGTATCGAATACAGGCTTTTTGCTGCTTAATGATTTTATGAAGCCCTAGGAAAAAACCCATGAGAGCAAAACACTCACATTGTAGCTACTGTCCTTAAAAAGGAGGAAGAAAAGGAGGCACTGGAGAAAACTGAAATGCCTCTGTGCATGGAGATTAGTGTGCATTCATGCAACGGGCCACACACCTGCTGCAGCATACACCCATCCCCCTGCAGCTCTTCCTGAGCCTGTGTGAAAAGGGCCATAGATAAAAAAGTACAACAGACCGCACTTGATAAGGACATCTTCTGAGATCAAGTGCAGAACTCTCCGACAACTCTACAACCGCTTCTGCAAGCACCATAATAGAGTTGAACAGAGCATTACTGTCAGATGTTCCTGAACTTATATCCAGGATAGAGTCAACTGTTTCTGAAAGCCATAGGGTGATTTCAGACATTACGTTTGTGGCATTCACCAGTCAACCTCAGTCAAACGCGGGGGGTGGTGAAAGAGCCGTGCACGTCTGTTGGCCTGCATCCAGATGTTCACAGTCGAACACGGGCCAGGGTGAACCTAACCACGCTTTGTGAGGTCGGGACGGGAGGAGGTCCAGAAGTGTGGTGAATGTTCACCACGGCAGGGGTGAAGGAAACGTAACATCTGAAGGGAAAACCCCGGCCGCGGTGGAAGGAAATGACCACGGGCAGTGGTGACGGCACGCAGCTCCTGCCAGGCAACCAACAACAAGCGGCACACGGAGGGAGATTTAAAGGGCAGGCAGCAGTAGGGGAACAAGGCGGAGCAGTCAATGGAGGGGAGGGTGGAGGAAACAGCGAGGAGGAGGTGCAGCAGCAGCACAAACTGGCAGATAAGGCTGTTTGTTTACAAACAGCTCCTCCCCATGTGCCGATCAGAAGGTTGTTGCCTTGTAAAGAAGGTTCTTCGAGATGGCTCCCAACATTCTCATGACTGGGTTTGCATGCTCGCCCTGTTCAAATAAGTCACATGATGGTCTCGAGCTCCTCTAGTATAAAGAGGGCGCTCCCCCTCAGAATGACAGTTCCTTCCAACCCTTTCTAGAAACAGAAGGAATTCTATGCGAGTCTGGAAGGGTGGGTATATGTGAGAATGTTTGGAGCCATCTCAAAGAACCTTATTTACAAGGTAGCAACCTTCTGTTCTTCTTCGAGTGGCTCCTCACATGCTATTTTTACCAAATATGAACATGCTCGTGTGATCAGGTATTGTTAATAGCATGCAGCTATTTTGATGTGGCCCAGAGGTTTCGTATGTTTGAAATATGTGAACGATGGCCAGGCGCGGCTTCTGCTGGGGGCTGTGACAATGGCCCCGCTATGTGCACCTGCTGTCGTTGCCGTCCTCACCACCAATGGGAGCCCTTGCAGCTAGGTGTAGGATGCTCCAGGTCCATCTGACAGCCGGCTGCCTCCTCAGCGCCGTCCTTCTGCCTGTGGCCTGGGTGCTCGCGCCAACGCCTGCTGCCTTTTGGGGATGGCTGGACCCCCTGTGACCCAGCTCCACCCGCCTGCCTGTCACCCTCTCGCCTGGGACCTGCTGCCCCGTCCCCCACGCCCTGGCCCCGTGCTGTCTCTGCGCCAGGCCGGTGCTGCTTGTGTCCTCAATAAACACCCTTTGTGCTTCACTGTGCCTTGTGTTGCCTCCTGTGTTCTTGGGCTGCTGGGTCCCCCTCCCGATTGCCCTCTGGGTTCCTGTCCCCTCCCCCGCCTGGTGGGCTGGGTGTGCCGGCCCCTCACCACCACCCCTCCTCCCGTGCGCACGACCGGCCGGGGGTTTCCTTTTTCCCCCCTGGTGTGTGCCTCCCTCTGCCCCCCTGCTCGGCTTCCCTTTGTTGTGTGGGTGTGCTACTTTGTGTGTGTGTGTATGCTTCTCGTTTTGAAGTGCGCATGCCTTCCGTGCTGCAGCCGGCTGTTTGCCAGCACTGCAGCTCCCTCCACCCCCTCCCTTCATGTTTCCCTTCCCTTCCCTGGGCCCTCCACTGCCTTTGGCTTTGTTTGCCCTCCGGCGCCCATGTTTGCGTCCGCGTAACCCCGGTGCCTTGTGGGGCTCCCACCGCAGTTCTCGCCACCACATCACATCTGTTGGGTTCCCCCTGCCCGTGTTCTCTCCGGTTGGCCCCGGGCGGTGGTGCCGGCCCTGTCACGTCTGTTGGGGCCATGCCTCACACCCCGGCCCGCGGTGAAGCCATTCACACCGAGATGGGAGTCACTGTGGTGGATTTCACCACGTCACGTCTGAAATCACCCTGAGTCTCCATTAACAAGTCAAGAGAAAATAAATTTAAAGTTTATTCAGAAACAGGATGAATTTTGTTGTCAACCTATACATGTTGCTACAAATCTTTTAGATCCATGTTTCAAAGCTAGTAGTGATAGTGGTGAGAATATTTCAACTGCATTTGACTGGATTACTACACAAGGAACACACCTAGGACTTGATGTGTTCAAATATTGCCAAACACAGAATGTGTCCACGTATTTGGTTCAGGAATACAGCCTGGAAATCTGCTAAGCATAACGACCCTGCAATATGGTGACTAAGGCCCTTTTCACACAGACACTCTAACATTGATAAAATGGGTGTTACATTTTATTATACATGTTGCAAGGCACCCAAAGAGCACACCTGCAGCCCTGAAACATGTATAATCAAATGTAACTCCCATTTTATCAGTGTTAGAGTGTCTGTGTGAAAAGGGCCAACGCCTTTGTACAACACAGCCTTTAACTCCTCTTGCTTCTCATTTACTTCAGATTCCTTCATCTTCTGCAGCATGTGAAAGAACTTGTCCATGTTTGGAAATACACACATAAAAATCAAGGAACAACTAACAATGTGAAAGACTTGAGAAGCTTGTTTCGATTCATGTAAACCTTCAATTTTCTGAAGTAAATGTCAAGAGCACAGCAGAATTTCAGAAGTGGATTTTACAGATTCTGATTAAATAAAGAAAAACTCAAGTTTTGCTAATCTTTCAAAGCTATAATAGTAAAAGTTGTGTTGATTCACTGTATGGTTAGTTTTGGTAACTGTGCACACAACCTACTAAAAATAATTGCACTGTAATTATTTTGCATAAGCACTGACTATATTAATTTCCCAACTACAAGCATGAGTTTAACTGCGCTTGATATTTAAGGAATCAAGTAAAATGACAACATGGTTTATGTTATAACTTTTAGACTTGGAAACAAAACATAACAAAATGTGGTTTTGATATCCCATTAAAAACCACAGATATTTCAATTTTCCCAAAAATTCCCTCCCAAAAACTCAGGAGGGAAAATGTTTTTTCCCATGCTGACAAAATGTCCAGAAATTTTACATCTCTCTTCTAGGAAAGTAAATATGTATCTGTTCAACAGACTACACAGTCTATCTTTACTGTAGTAGTAGAACTGCCTCCAATCACTCATGCAGAGTGACCTAAGCAGCAGCATTCATAGCTCATATGGCTGGTTCAATGGAAAAAAGATAGAAGGGCCATGCCCCATGCCAGTGTCATCACGCAATAACCATTTCAGTGATCAAAAAGCTGTAAGTAAATGCTGTTGCCTCACTTCCTTCCTCCATTTCAAAGGGTTGAACAGTAGCACCACCATTATTCTTACAAATGCTTCTAATCTGGAAAGAGAAAAAACCCACCACCAACTATATTGGTTTGTTGGGTTACTGGATAGGGCTGTGGGAAGGGCGGGAGTTTTGAAGGGAAGGTTTTATTGTTTGAATTTTTATTTTTGTTTTGTTATTGAAAGCCACCCTGAGTCCTTGTGGGAAAGGCAGTGTATACATTTGAAAATAAACAGAACCCCGCTGCAGAGCTGGGCATCCAGTGCCGTATGCTTCAAAATACACTCAAAGCAGCAGCCCATATGACATTGGAAAAGAGAAGCCTCTTCAGGGAAGGGCACGTTTGATTTATATATAAATCCCCAAGTGGAGAAGGCAGGCATCTCTTTTTCCATCAGGATGGAGAATTCAGTGTGTGTGTCTGGCTCTCAGCTCACCAATGACTCACCTGTGTGCCCTTGCAGGAGTAACTACGCACCTACAGAACCCTATTGCTTTGAAAAGGCACTGAAACAAGAGCCTACCTTTCCCACTCCACTGCGCTCTCTCCCCCTCCCGCCCCCCAAGTTTATGAACTAACAAAGAAATACATTAACATGTTGGCTCAGAGTGGCCTACATGCTTATGCTTGTACTTCATAACATACAAGTACGATAATCTCATCTGCATTAAATATGGGCACACGTTATGTATTGTTCATTATAAATGTTTATAAAGATGTTATTACGTGAACAGTATAAAGGCAACACAACTATATGAAAACTCCTTTCTTACATATATGCATGATGTTTAAAACAAAACATATCCTATTCTAATTGAGGTCTTTGTGCACTACCACTATATATAAAGCATGGAGCAGAAATAAGAGATAAGCAAGGATATGCTTACAGGACACATACATGTATCATATACTGAGTAGTAAATGTTTATTTGGACACAGAGGCTCTACATGCCAGATGGATGCTGCATATTGCTGCATTTTACATATCCCACAAAATCTTTTGTCAAATGCAGACCATACACTCCATTCTAAACTGTCTTAAGAACTCAGCTGTCTTATGGACAAGTGCAAACTTATTGTTTATCATTTCTATAGCACTTTTAGTCTTCCAAGTGCTTTACAATCCTTACTTAATTCACCCTCACATCTCTGTGATGCACGTTCATTATTATTCCCATTTTACAGTTGGGGATTTGAGGTTGAGTGAGACCAACTTGCCCATGGCCACCCAGTGAGTTCAGGACCAAGACAAGATTTGACAATACCTATTTTTCTTCTTATGCCTCATAAATAGCCCCGTTTCCCCACCATGCTGCTCTGCTGCCCAGCTCCTGGATCAAATGTGCTTTCAAGAGGCCACAAGAGACGGTAATAGCAGAGAAAAGCAGTGGCAGGCTAAGGAATGAAAAGGCTCATTGCACAGGCTTATACTGGCTTTAAAGTGAAAGGAAAGGCCTGCCTGTGCAGAAACCTCAACGCTGCAAGAACTCCCCAAAGCACTACCATTTTGTGCATGGAGAGAAGGAACCAGCCAACTATTTCTTCCACATCTTTAATTCCCCAGCTCAAGAACGAGAGCGCTATATTTGAGGACACGGCCAAATGCATAAGAACGTAAGAACTTTCATGATGGGTCAGATCACTGTTCCATCTATCCCAATATCCCATCTTCTACAGTAGCCACCACTGGCTGTTGCAGAGGGAATTCACAAAATCAGGACATAAGTGGAGTGATCCATCCCCTAGTTCGCTCCCAGCTTCTGGCGCTCAGAGACCGCATTCTCTTACCAATTTGATGGGCCTATCTTTCTTGAACATATCCAGTCCTCGCTTTAACCCAGTAATTCTGCTGGCCTTCACAACACCCCATGGTAATGAGTTCAACAGTTTAATTGTGCACTTCTGTTTGTTCTAACTTTGCTGCCTATGGATTTCAACACTTCTTCTAGTTTAGAATTATGAACATTAAATCCCTCCCAGTTTGTTTTCTCCCGTCATGATATTAAATGATATGCCCCTCCATCATCTCTTCTCTAGGCTGAAGAGGCCTAATCTTTGAGGCCCTCCTCATAGGAAAACTCAGACCTTTATTAGTTGGTGCCCCCCCCTTTATTACATCCTTCCGAGATGGAGTGAACAGAACTGCATACATTTAAGGGGTTGTGCACCATGGATCTACAGTGTTGCATTATACTACTGTCCCATTTTATCCTCCATTTCTTTTTCAATAATCCCATCATTCTGCTTCTCCTTTTGACTGTTGCTGCCTGCCCATTGAGCTGCTGATTTCAGCATATTATCTACAGTGACTCCAAAATCGCTTTTCTTAGTAGTAGTTAGAACCTAACGTTGTCCATGTGCATTTTTATATTCCCATTTCGCTTGTTTAGTTTTACCCTTTTATTGGCACTGAATTTCATATGCTGCCCAGTTGCTATGCTTTGAGATCCTTCCGCAACTTTTCACAATCTGCTTTGGACTTGGATAATTTTGCATCGCTCACAAGTTCTGACACTTCTGGGTTCAACCTTTCCCCAAGTCATGAATATGTTAATCACCAGTACCAACACAGATAACTGGTGCACTCTACTATTTACCTTTCTGTTATGAAAACTGAAAATATGAAAACTGAAAAACTACTCTCTTTTTTTGGTCCTATTTTAACTAGTTACTTGATCCATGATGGACCCCAGATCTCATGATAACCAGTTTCTTCAAGAGTCTTTATTAAGGGACCTTGTTGACAGTTCTCTCAAGATCCAGATACACTATATCAATTGTATCAGTCTTATCTGTATATTTATGCAGAAATTGTATGCCATTATACATATGGCATACAACTTCTACACTATACATGTCCTCATACACTGCTGAAATACTACATGCGCTCTATAACGACCGTAACATGCAGGCATTACATAACACTAGGTCTATATTGCAGCACACGCTAAAAAGTTGTTGTACAAGGTAGCACATACTATGGACACCCATCTTATTCATTATGCAAAGTAGAGAATGTAATACCACATTGATCCTGAACAGCGCATAAGAAGTGTGGCAGGCTCTCTCTATTTGGCCACACAAGAAGGGAGATTGTGACTGCTGGGAGGTGTGCACACACTAAGAAAAGCAACCAATTGGGCACACAAGTATACCAGCTCTAAAATGCATTTGTCGTCCCAAGGTGCATGCATGCCATGGCTGTATACACGCCAATCTGCCGAAACGGTGCCCCTTCATGCACACACACACACACACACACACACACACACAGCCCAGATGCTGTACACGGCACGCTGCTCAGCCAGGCGTGCACACGCACCCCCCGCTCCCTGTCACTGGGTGTGCCCGCGCGCCCCCGAGGCTCGCTCCGGCCGCGCGCGCCACCCCGTCCCCTATGCCAGGCGCTGTACACCGCCCCGCGCACAACCCGCTCCGCACCTCCACCCCGGGGGGAGGGGGATGCTGCAGCAGCAAGCGCCACTTCCAGCCCCGCTCCGTCCGTGCGCACACTGGGGGGCGATCCCCAGCCAGGCCGGCATGCGAGCGCCGCGCCTCCTTCCGGGCTACAGACCTGGCCGCCGGGCCGAACCCCCCACCCCGCGGCTCCTCAGGCACCCGCCGCTGTGCAGCGCCCCGGGCTCCTACCTGGGGTCCAGGACGCCGGAGCCTCCAAGCCGCGCGCTCCAACAAGGCTGGGAGAGGAAGCAGCGAGCGCGGGGAGTGACACCGAGAGATACAGAGTCTCCGCCCTTGGATCACACGGGCCCGGGGCGGGGCGCCACGGCAAGGGGAGGCGCTTGGCTTCACCGCTCGCGGGCGGGAGCCGCCTCAGAGAGACAGCGAGCGAGGCAGCCGCCTGCAATAACCTCCCCAGCACGGTCCCCCCGCAGCCCGCTGGGAGCAGCGCGCGGCTCTGCTAGCAGGCGGGCAGAGTGTCCCACTTTCCCTTCGAGCCGGCCACGGCCAACAGCCTTGCCTAGAAGCACCTCAGCCGCCTCTCCGTCTCCGCTCAGCGGTTATGGCCCTTTTTAAAGGGGTGAGAGAGGGGACGGCGTAGAGGGGCGCGCACTCAGCTCCACCCATCAACATGCACGGAGCAATTGCTGCTTTTGCCGGTTGCTCCGTGCGTGTGGGATGCGTGGATGTGGGAGTGCATGCGCATTCACGGAAGCACCCACGCACCCCCACCCACCATGGCGTGTACACGAGACTCACCCAGTGTACACAAGACTCAGATTTCTGGGTGTTCATGTAAAATGCCTATGTCTGACCCTTTTCACATGACGAGACACCCGTTCTAACCAAAGCGCATGCAGGTGCCTGCAAGTGCATGTATGAGGGAGTCCCATGTGACTGCTGGGGCGTGTGTGTGCGCGCGCCCGCCCATGCTTTCCCGCTCCACCTGTTGCCCTTGCAAGGAACCATTGGGCAAAATGGGGATGGCTCCATGCGTGGAGGTGGGTGGGATGGGTGTGTCTCAGTGTGACGGCCACTCATGCGCTGCGGCACACGCCCATCCCACCACACCGCAGGCCGTTTGAAAGGGGTCTAAGAAACTTAGTTGGCTAATAGCTGTTAATGAACCTACCCTCCAAGAATTTGTCCAGTCCTTTGAACCCACTTATGCTACCAGCTGTGACCACATCTTCTGGCAACAATTCCACAAGTCAACTGTGGGTTGAGAGAAAAAATTCTTTTTTTGGTTTGTTTTAAATCGGCTACCAGTTAGTGTCATCGAGTACTCCCCCTAGTAAGGCCCTTTTTTAGTGGGGGAGAATGGGGCAATTGCCCCGATCGCACCTGAAGGAGGCCACAACTGGCCATTAAACAATACTGGTTCCCGATTTATTTTTCTCCATTGCAAAAACGGACCCTTTAGTCTTATCCTTTGTTTCTTATCCTTTAACCAGTTGCTGATCCACAATAGGACAGTGGGTGTTTTCAAGTGTAATAGCCCGCATTTCCACGCTTTAACCTGCGTGGAAATGCAGGCTACTGTCACATCAGAAACCTTTGCTAGATGTTAGCCTGGGCCATTCCCCGGATGGTGTTGGCATTTAGCTTGGGCTGTGCATTGGGGAAATCCGGACTAAACCAGCAGGGGAACCGCAGCCCGAATGGGTATAAAGCATGCTGTAAAGTTTGTACAGCCCTAGTTCCTACCGCGGTCCAGGGTGGTGGTGGGGGTCAGGAGCCATGGTGGGTGTCAGCCAAGGGGTGGGCCATTTCATGCAGCACTGAGGTGGGGCTGGGTGGATGCATGTCCGCACATCTCCTTGCCCCCTCCCTGAGCCAGCCGCTGTAACGTTTGTTTGGCGTCTGGGCTGACTCCCTACCAGAATGACAGCTCCTACCACTGCCCGAAGAAGGCGGTGGTGGAAGCGGTCGAAAGAAATCACTGCCCCCAATCTGAGTTACTTGGGAGAAGTACCCAATCAGTAGGGATGGGCGAACAGATCGCGGTTCGGATTCGGTCCGGTTCGGTTCAGCCGTCCGGTTCATTTGCCGCGTTCGGGTTCGGCGGTTCGGTTCGGAAAAAGACTCTCTGTGCGAGGAATGATGGCCCCAGATCCATAATGGTGGGTCCTGGGGCTAGAGTGGCAGCTTCTAGGTAAATATTGGCCACAGCCCTCTCTGCCTGTAACTTAGCCCCAGAACCCTGGCGGCGGGTCCTGAGGCTGGAGTTGCTGTTTCTTGATGCTTTGGAAAATCGGCTCTCTGTGCAAGAAATGATGGCCCCAGACCCATGACAGGGGATCCTGAGGCTAGAGTGGCAGCTTCTAGGTACATATTGGCCACAGCCCTCCCTGCCTGTAACTTGGCCCCAGAACCCTGACGGCGGGTCCTGGAGCTGGAGTGGCTGTTTCTTGGTGTGTTGCAATGACATCGCCTCTGTGTGAGGAATGATGGCCCCAGAGCCATGACGGTGGGTCCTGGGGCTAGAGTGGCAGCTTATAGATACATGCACTCTACATGGGACTGCCCGAGAAGCTCGTCCGGAGGCTGCAGCTGGTGCAGAATGCCATGGCCCGTCTCCTGACGGGGGCGGGTCGCAGGGAGCACGTGACACCAGTGCTCCGGGCTCTGCACTGGCTGCCTATAAAGCACCAGGCCAGGTTCAAGTGCTGGTTTTAACCTTTAAAGCCCTTCACGGCCTGGACCCTGCTTATCTGCGGGACCGCCTCACTCCCCATGTGCCCGTGTGACCCTTAAGATTGTCCGTGGGAGCCTTTTTGGAGGTTCCCTGGGCAAGGTGGGTGGCCACCGATGTTAGATCTTTTTCGGTGGCTGCCCCTGTGCTGTGGAATTCGCTCCTGGAGGAGGCTCGGTTGGCTCCCACTCTCCTGCTGTTTTGGTGTGTATGTAAGACCTGGCTGTTCCATCAGGCTTTTGGCGAGGGGTGGGGGTGGGGTTCCCCACATTGTATTGTATTTTAAATTGTTTAAATTGTTTTAAAAAAAATTTATTGAGTGTTGTTTGCTGCCCCGGGCTGCCCTGTGGGCAGGAGGGGTGGGATATAAATTTTAAATAAAGAAATAAATAAAAAATATTGGCCACAGCCCTCCCTGCCAGTAACGTAGGCCCCGAACCCTGACGATGGGTCCTGGGGTTGGAGTGGCTGTTTCTTTTTATATATCTATCTATCTATACACTAAATCTAACTGCTATTAACTATTCTAAAACCTATTGAGCTAAATGGAATATCCTAATAACTACAAAGGCCTTGTCCTACAAACACACTATATCTATCTCTATAACTAAGCTAACTACTATGTTTATCTATCTAGTAACTGTCTAATAGCTATCTATATTTATATATACAATATTACACAGGGGGGAAACACAAAGAACACAGGGAGGAGTACAAAACGGAAATGAAAATCAATCTAATAATATTCCTACTCTAAATAAATCCAAAACTTAAACAGGGGAAGAGAATCAGGGATGGAATAAGAGGGAGAGGGAAAAGGATTCAATGGAGGGAGGAAGGAAGATTGAACACTGGGAGGGATACAAACAAAAAATAACATCTAAATCTATCTAATATAATCTAAATAAATGATAATATGGAGGTAAATGGGTTGGATGGGTGAAACAGGAGGAGGATGGCAATGGATTAGGAATAGGAAGGAACAAAAACTGCTGGGAGAGAGGGAGCCTTCTGAAATGCCTGCTGTTCAGGAACAGTGACAAGCTCAGAAGGTGTTGGGAAGGGGGAAGGCAATCAGTTTTGTTTCTTGCTGCGCCTGCCTCACCGCAAGCGCCATTGGCTCCGTGTAGCCTAGCCCGTGGCCAATCACAGACTGCGAAGTCAGTGGTCTGAGGCGAAAAGGGATGGTGATTGGGCAGGCTGGCTGCTACTCCAAGCCTCTCCACCCCTGGTGCCTGGAAGTCTGCTCTTCAGCTGACTCCCCCTCCCTGTGATGTTTTGCCTTCCAGTGACACGTTTTTGCCACCCGAACGCGATCCGAACTGTTCGGTCATTTCGACGTTCGGAATTGAGTTTGGTCCAGTCAGTTCAGGTTCGAGTTCGGTCGTCTGAACAGGCAGAGTTCGGGCCGAACTCTGAACTTCCGAACCGTGTTCACCCATCCCTACCAATCAGGTTGCAATGGGCAGTAAGGCCCTTTTCACACGCAATCTCCCCCATGCCTATGCAGATCCTCTGCGTGTTGCCGGTGGGTGCGGATGTGCACACGTTACATTCATCTTTACCCATCGCCCACACACGGAACAACTGGCAACAATGGCAGTTGCTCCATGCGTGGAGATGGGCGTGTGCCCATTTAACAGGTGCCCCCATACCATACACCCATCCCCCACCCACTGCAACCCGTGTGAAAAGGGCCTAAGACAGGGGTTCTCAACCTGGTGCTCGGAAGCACCAGAGTGCTCGGGGCAGTGAGTGAAAGTGCTCCCCAAGCCAGCTGTCAGTAGTGCTCGGGAGCACTTTGAAACAGTGCTTCATCCATTATAGTCATGTGAGCTGAGATTGATTACTTATCTCAATTTCCTCTGAACTGAATTAAATTGCAGAGGGGAAGACTTAATCTATGCAAATTATTCATGCAAATTATGCAGTGCTTTCAAGTAGTCACTTATGTCACTCCATTGTGCATAACTGGAAAAAAGTTGAGAACTCCTGGACTAAGATGTTACATCCCCATAACCTATTTGCTAGTAGCTGTTAATGAACCTGCTGTCAAAAACTTATCCAGTGCTTTTTTAAACCCAGCTATACAACTGGCCTTGACCACATCTGGTAACAAACTCTGCAAGTTTATTTTGTATTGAGTAAACAAATACTTTAAGTCTCAGACAGATTTTGGGGTAAATCTGGCCTCAGAGGGTACAGAAAAATGCATAAAACTTTTTTTAGCAAACCTGTACCCCTGTACCACTTCATACTCCATGTATTCCTAAACAGTAATGGGGTCAATTTTCCTGGGTTGGCTCATCTCCTCCCCCCAGTTATAATTTTTTTTTTTTTTTTTAAATGAGAATGTCACTAAAATGGGATTGGGAGTAAATTTGACCCCAAGTTGTAATAAATGGGAAAATGAAAGCACTACATGGAGTGACTAAGGTACTGGCGTTCATATTCACCCAAAACATTAAATTCAACTCCAGTACTGTAATTTTGTGAATGCTGGGGTACTATTGACCCCAAATACCTTTGATTTACTATTGTTTCTGTACCACAAACTTAATACAAATTAAATTTTTATGTGAAACGGAAGTCATTTTCAAATCAATCACATTTTTTCCCCAATTGTGACCTAATTGGGATCTATTTTACCACAATTCTGGATTAATAACATGCATTTTGAATTTTTCTGAAGTTAAATCTACCACATTAGTTTCATTGAGTGTCTCATAGTTCTAGTACTATTTGAGAGGGTAAATAACCATTCCCTATTTACTTGTTGTACACCACTCATTTTATAAACTTCTATCCTTTCCCCTCTCACATGTGCCTTCTCCAAGCTGAAGAGCCCTAACCTATCAACCCTCTCTTTGTACGGGAGCCGTTCCATACCCTTTATCATATTTGTTGCCCTTCTCTGTACCTTTTCTAATTCTACTATATCTTTTTGAAATACGGCGACCAGAACTGCACACAGTGCCACCACACACAGTGAACTGAGGATTTTGAAGTATTGTCTACAATGACTCAAAGGTTCTTTTCATGAGTGGTAACTCTGCAACGAAGATTATAAAACCAACATACATGACACACGTTACATCCATGTATATTGTGTGGCTGCTTTAATTTTACATTGTATAGCCATTGTATAGTAATCCCATCACAAACCCCTAACATTAGAATCCAGCATTGTGTACTTACAGTTTGGGCCTCAGGTCATTAGTAGCCCAACGAATGGGGGGCGGGGACATACCCTGGATTTGATGTTCTGTACTGGCCTTGATGCGGGTGATCTGATGGTAGGAAGTGTGTCGATACCTTTGTCATGGTTGGATCATTACCTCCTGAAAGCTAGTATCTTGGTGCATGTCAGCCCCCAAATAGGTATGGGACCTATTTGAATGGTCCGTCCTTGGAGACTTATGGAACTAGAGCAGATCCGGAATGCTCTGGGGAGTCCCACCCCATCCCCGATCTTGACAGTCAGTTGCTCAGTCGATGACCTTGTGGACTTATGGAACACACTTTTGGCCAAGGCCATCGAGTCAGTGGCTCCTAGGCATCTGCTCCCATCTTTTCGGCATCGAGGGTCCCTGTGGTTCATGGAAGCCCTGCAATGGCGGAAGCAGGAGGGGAGGCGGTTGGAGCAATGGTGGCGCTGTACTCGTGATGAGTACATCCAATTGCGATATAGGAACGTTCAGGACCTATGCTGTGGCTGTTCGGGCAGCAAAGAAGAGTTTCTTTGCTGCCCTTATAGTGTCTGCAAAGTCTCAGCCAGTGGAACACTTTTGTGTGGTGAGTGGTTTGGTCAGTCCTGCCTGTCCCTGGAACAATCTAGTGCCCGCTGTGACATGTTCATTGAGTACTTTGTGGACAAGATTGCTTGCATCCACCACAACGTTAGTGCAAAAATTGAGGCAATAGGAGAACTAGTTTTATGGGATCAATTTCAGATGGTGGAGCCCACTGATGCCAGGGATGTGCTTGGGGCCACCACTTTCAAGTTAGATCTGTGCCTGTCTTGGCTAGTGAAAGCCAACCAGGAGACGTTATGGCCATTGCTGGCGGGGGTAGTCAGCGCCTCCCTTAGGGAGGACAGGGTGCTGGAGTGTTTAAAGGAGACAGTGGACTGACTATGGACCAGGGTCAACAGACCTTGTTGATCCTATTAAGTCTGTCAGCTGAGTTTGACACTGTTGAACATGAAGTGTTGGTGGGCCGCTTGTGGGACTGTGCCGGGGTGGGTGGAACCGTCTTAGAATTATTCATTTTTTTTCTGACCAGGAGAACTGACTGGGTAGTCCTGGGGGGTTGTACATCTTCTTCCCAGGACCTCATGTGTGGAGTCCTGCAGGGTTCCATTCTGTCCCCCCTCTTGTTCACCATATACATGCAACCGCTGGGGGAGGTCGTGAGGGGGCTTGAAGGTGTGCGGTGTCAACAGTATGCTGATGACACCCAACTCTACCTCTCATTTTCATCAGACCCGGGCCTGGCGATCTCGGTGCTTACCCAGTGTTTGGTGGCTGTTGAGGATTGGATGAGGGTGAGCCATCTGAAGCTAAATCCTGACAAGATGGAGATGATGTCGGTGGGCAAGGATTTGGGGGGTCTAGGAGTGGTGGGGTCTCCTATCATTGGTGGGGTCCACCCTCCTTTGGTCTCCCAAGTTCAGAGTCTGGGAGTGTTCCTTGACTCAATCTGGAGGCTCAGGTGGCAGCTGTGGTGGGGAGTGCATTTTTGCAATTACATCTGGTCCAACGGCTTCAGACATATATCTCAGACTCTGATGTTGCTTCAGTCATCCATGCCTTTATTACCTCAAGGTTAAACTGTTGCAACATGCTCTATGTGGAGCTGTCCTTGATGCTGGTCCGGAGGCTGCAGCTGGCACAGAATGCGGCAGCTCGTTTGCTTATGGGAATGGGTCGCGGGGAGCACATAACCCCAGTGCTCTGAGCGCTGCACTGTCTGCCCGTAGTCTTACCGGGCCAAATTCAAGGTGCTGATGTTGACCTATAAGCCCC
>QEPC01003766.1:3191251-3211796 GCA_003113815.1 Sphenodon punctatus | reverse complement strand
AAGGGGGCGGAAGCCAGATTGGAGAGGGTCCAGGGAGGAGTTGGCAGAGAGAAGATTCAGGCAGCGGGAGTAGACATGTTCCAGAAGCTTAGAGGCGAAGGGTAGGAGGGAGACTGGCTAGTAACTAGAGGGATCAGAAGGGTCGAGGGTGGACTTTTTGAGGATGGGAGAGACAGTGGCATGCTTGAAGGCGGAGAGGAAGGAGCCAGTGGAGAGGGAGAGATTGATGACATGTAGAAGGGGGGGGCTACAGTGGGAGCAATGGAGGTCAGGAGGTGGGAAGGGATTGGCCAAGAGGGCAGGTGGGGGGATTTGAGGAAGGGAGCAGAGAGATTTCCTCAAGGGAGGCAGGAGGGAAGGAGGAGAGGGGGGAGGGGTGGGAAGTATTATCTTGGTGGATCTTGTCAATCTTTGATGTGAAGAATGACACATGGTCCTGAGCAGAGAGGGTGGAGGGGGGCGAGGGGGCTTGAGAAGGGAGTCAAAGGTGGAGAAGAGGCAGCGAGGGTCACGAGAGGATTCAACCCGCGAAGCATTGTAGTGTTACCTCGCCAGAGACATAACTGAGGGAGAATTTATAGTGGAGGAAGTCAGGGTGGGAACAGGATTTGCGCCAGAGGCATTCAGTAGCCTGGGTGCAGGAGTGGAGGTAGTGGATAGTAGGGGGTAAGCCAAGGATGGGGGCTTGAATGGGGCGGGAGAGGGGTGCAAGGGAGTCGAAGGTCGAGGCGAAAGAGGCGTTAAGAGAAGAGATGGCAGCGTCAGGGGAGGAGGAGAAGACAGGAGGGGGGAGAGGGAAGAGACGAAGTCTAAAGGGTTGACAGCCTGCAGATCACGGATGGGGCGTGGAGCTGGGGAAGAAGATGGGGGTTGGTGGGAGAGGTTGAACGAAGCAAGGTGATAGTCGATCATGGGACAAAAGGAGAGGTCAGCAACAGGTCAGTTTCTGGAGAAGATGAGGTTGAGAGTGGCTGTCCGTGCGGGTGGGGGAATCAGTTCAGAGGCAGAGATCAAAGGAGGCAGCTAGGGAGAGAAAGTGGGTTTGCCAAGGGACAGGGTGTAGAGGGCTAGGAAGGTGCGTCAACATGGAGTTTGAAGTCACCGAGAATGAGAGCGGGGGTATCCTCGGAGAGGAAGAAGGCAAGCCAGGATTCAAAGTCCGGGAGAAAAGAGGAAAGTAAATGACAGCGACACGAAGGTGAAGGGGGGAGTAGAGACGCACAGAGTAAGCCTCAAGGGGAAAGGAAGGGTGGGGGGAGAGAGGGGCTGGAATGACAGGGGCTGGCAAGAAGGCTCACGCCACCCCCCCAGCCTTTGGGGCGGGATTGGTGAGAGAACGAAAGGCCTCCAGAGGAGAGGGTGGCAGGGGTGACAGTCAGCGGGAGGAGCGTCACTTCCAGAGGGAGCAGGAGAAGGGGAGCTAATCAGGGGGAAGGCAGGGAATGTGGATGAGGTTGGGGGATGTGGAGCAATCGGGCTTGCAGGGATTGTGAGAGGGTGGGTGGTGTTAAAACTAGTATACTTCGATAACAAATAATTGAGTACAAACACGTGATCAGTACATGAACATCCTTTATGAAAATTTGCTTGTTCCTCTCCGAAGACGACATTTTCTTCAGTCCACTCAAGCACATATCTCAATAAGTGTTTCCCATACTTTTTGTAGTTTCTTTTGAGTTCTTTAAGAGTTAAATACTTTCTGGAATCAGTACTGGTTTTATATGTTGCCATTTTTTATAATAGAGTATCCTTTAAAATCATGCATTCTAAATCAAACCATGGTTTATGAAAGCTTCCTTTTACAGATCGTATTTCCCTAATAAGAATCTTCTCAAGTTCCTGAAACACAGAATTATACCCAATTATCCCTTCATCATTTTCTAATACCTCCGGTTGGATTATATTTTCCCTTTTAAGAATGTCCTTAAATCAAACAAGACAAGTTTCTTTAATCTCCTGGTTCCATTCTGCTTATTTAATCTCTTTACTTTTCTAGTAAACTGATATTGGTTATTCCTTAAACATTTTACTGGTATATTGAGTTAATGGAAGATGCTCTCAGTCCTCTTTGTAGGTGGAGATGAGAAACTCACAGGAGTGGCAGGTAACCAGCTCCAGCAGCACACACAGATAGCAACAGCCCCCTGATATTCATGCAAATCTGGGTTCAATCTTCTTTGGGGAGAAAATAGTTTGCATTTCACTAGTGGGCTGTTTGGATTGATTCCTTTCTTTCCAAAAATAAAAACCCTAATTTTTCTTTTCTCCTTTTAAGATTAATGATAATTGTGTGGAAAGTATGCTTCTTTGGAACTTTTTTTTTGCTCAGTTTTCTCTTTTGATAGCCGTGGCCTCTAACCCATTAGATTAGTAATTTGTTGCATGTGGTCAGACTACAGTGCCAGCATGAATCCCACTGATTTTAGTGCAGTAGTTCACCATGAAGCAATGCATTTCAGTATCAGGGTCTAAGTGTTTTCCTAACAACAATTTACAGGCTTACCTTAGCAATGATATGCAAGCACATTAATAAGATCGGAAGAGCTCTTCCGATCTGCAATGCATTTTAGTATCAGGGTCTAAGTGTTTTCCTAACCACAATTTACAGGCTTACCTTAGCAATGATATGCAAGCACATTAATATATTATGGAAATTCAAATTTAAAGAGATGTTTTATTGCATTGGCGGTTGTAATTTAATTGAATAAACAAGCAGTTCAATATTAAGAGAGTCAAGTACCATCAACCCATTATAGAGGAAGCAAAACAGACAATACCTTTCTTTTTAAGAGCACATCAAAATTTTATACTGGAGCTTTGGTTGACTGGAATGATATGCACAGTTAATTTTAACAGTATTTAAAAATACAGGAAACGTATCATGTACATTCAGATGTGTGCAAGACGAACGTCCATATTACAAGTTTGCATTCTAGAAAAATGAAATGTTTGAAGTATGCAGCTGTGAACCCTTCATGTTTTTGGTATCTTATTTAACCAGCACTTAATTGTACTATTTTCTAAAAGCCACAGGTCTCTATGACAAGATCACAATGTAACTATAGTTACACTGAGAACTTCTGAACACTGAGAACTCTTATTCAGCAAGAATAAGAAACAGTTTCTTTAAATGTTTCTTTGAAGGTAAATCTTTGTAGTTTAAACAGAAAAAATATTTGCAGTTTATAAAGGACTCCTTGTAAACAGCCACTTGATCAAAAGTGGACAACTATATTTTGAATACATTTGGGATGAGAATCCAATCCATCTTGGTGCCATAAACGAAATCACAGGAACTACTGAGCCTATGATTACTCTACAAAACCTGATTGCTTAAAAGCACAATCTGAGTAGCCAAAGTTTCTCACAGCTCAAAGTCTTCAGCTGTCTTAGTCAACGCTGTTAACAACAGTTCAGAGTGGAAGTGGTATGGATGTCACAGAATGTTAGGTGATATCAAGGCCAGGCACAAAAGATAGCTAGATGCTTCAGCCTGAGTATTCAGTAACTTTGAAACAGTAAACATTTAATTTTGGTAACATTTTTTAAAAACCGTTTTTCTTTTTAGTCTGAAAGAGCAGAAAGCATCATCTATAGATGGGATATTTACAGTTTCTAGGGTACATCATTACCAGACCAGATGAACCACTTTTTCTTAAGGAACCCTGCTTTCCAAACATGTACTTTTCTGTAAATAGCTTTCTGTAAAAACCTGTGGAACAGCCATATTTCCAGTAAACAAACAAACAGTAAATATTCAGATAAAGAAAATATATAAACAGGAAATATCCTTTCTGGAACATATGCACCAATATATTATAGCATGTATACATTAAACCATAAAAAAAGAATATTTTTAATGTTGGGGATGTGATGTAAACATACAAAAAGCAATAAGAATCAAAGTGATTGAACACACCAATTTTAACTCATCACACTGTGCCTGGTCATTGCAGTATATGTAAAAGATACCAAAATAGAAAACAAACTAACCAAAAACACCTATATAACTCAGATATAAAAAAATATTCTCTCTGGAATTGTATTCAAAAGATAGATGCTCTCAGGCCAAGATTGTGTGTGCCAAATTTCAGTTCAAGAAAAGGGTGTTTCACAGTCTGATATGAACCCAAGAATATAAGAATTTATAACAAATCCTTAACTACAGTGGCACTAAGAGAAATTACAATACATACTAATGTGTTGAGATTTTTTGTTTTTGCTTTGTACACAATGCAGGAAACAGTTACAGCTTGTTCCTTAAAGGTGATGAGTTAATTAAACTGCTGCAAAAACCTCTCTGCCTTAAATAGTTTAGAAAACCAAGAGAGCGCTTTAATCTGAATATATACAACATGTGCATCTAAAAAGCCTTAATTTATATACAAGTGCATGGACAAACAGACATGAATGGCTTTGGAAAGCTAAGGTACTTTTTATGAACAAATGCACGATGAAGACATTTCTAAAGAAAGCTGCTTCCAGTTTTGTCCGCAGTGCTTCACTTCTTCTTAGTAACAGCGTCATAAACAAATGTTACATGAAACGCAGTTTGGGGGGGAGACGAAGTTTTAACACTAGACATGCTGCTGGAGGCCTCATTGCTACCTAGACAGAAGTAAAAAAGAAAAAAACATTGGGTAGATTGTACTCCAAAAGAAAGGGCCATGTTAAAACCTATTCAACACTGATGCAAGATTAACTTAAGGTACTTGGCAGAACCACTCCTGTAAATATGTATAAAAATGTTTAGCCTACACTAAACTGTAAGCCATGTGCTGAAAAATTTAATTTTTAAAATATTCACTCTCCCACCACCATAACCCACCCAAAGAAGTGGCTGTGAAATCTGTCTATGGTATCTGTTCTGTTACAGCAGTGCCAGTACAATTAGAAATTAAGCTGGTATCGTAGGAACCTCAGAACAGTTAATTTTTTATTTTAAAAAACATAATTAGAAAATTATTTAAAAACACATGGAACACAGATTGAGATATTTATCCCAAGTAAGATTTTACTGCAGCAATTTTTAGTTTAAATCGAAGATACATAGGGGAGCTTAACTTTAGTATTTTTAGATTTAAAAGGAAAAGTAAGTTATCAATTGCTTCAGTCTCGTACTACATCCTATTTAATCATCCAGGGTGCAAGATTCTTCTAACATTTAAATTGTTTGGTAAGCTTAAAATATGGCTAATAAATAATTAATTCCTTCACACACGTGCCCAAGCATTGGCCTGCCAGGAAATCTCTACTAATAGGCCTCTGTCACTGGAACCAATAGCGGAACCACACACTGTCCCTCCCGACGTACATAAGACTGCTCCAAGTGCTCCAACAGTTTCTTGCAAGCCAGAGCCAAAACTGGTCACAAAATGACCAATTAAAAGAGGCAGACAATACAGAGCTAACGCTCTTGCAAGACGATGTGGAGGATGCAAGGCTGTATTTTTAGAAAAATCCTACCCCATGCAGTTAAAAAGAAAACAGGCCCTGAATAATGTGATGTCTACAATTACTGGAAGGCTGATATTTAGCAAGTAAAGCTTAACAGTGGAGGGGATTTGTTGGGTTTTTTTGGGGGGGAGGGGGGCAATCAACAAGGGCAATTGTACCCTGTTGATTTTTTGTTAGATCTTTCAGCGGCCTTTGATACAGTTGATCATGGGGTGGTGTTGGTACGGCTGCGTGACCTGGCAAGGGTTTGCGGGACTGCTCTTGAGTGGTTCCACTCATTCCTGGCTGGGAGAATACAGAGGGTGGTGATGGGCAGTGGCTCATTATCCCATTGGGATCTCCCTTGTGGAGTCCTGCAGGGTTCTATCTTGTCTCCACTCCTGTTCAATGTCTATCTGAAGCCCCTCGGTGAGGTTATATGGCGATCTGGAGTGAACCCAACTCTCTCACCTGACCCAGATTCTGCAGTCTCAGTGCTTACCCAGTACCTGGCTGCCGTTGGGGACTGGACGTGGGTCAGCTGACTGAAGTGATGATGGCTGGCCGGCCGTGTGACTTGGGGGATGTAGGGACTCCTTTTATTGATGGGGTCCAGCCTCCTTTGATCACTCAGGTTTGTAAGCCTTGGGGTGCTCTTGGATCCATTGCTGGATGACTGGGTTGCGGTGGTGGCCAGAAACGCTTTTCACAAGCTTCACCTGGTGAGAAGGTTGTGGCCTTTTCTCTCGACTCGGTCTTGGCCACCATCATCCATGCTTTTGTAACCTCGAGGCTAGACTATTGCAATGTGCTCTACGTTCAGCTACCCTTGATGACTGTTCGGAGGTCTGCCTTCTGTCAGGGGTGGATCACCAGGGGCAAATTACACACTGGTGCTCTGGAGTCTGCACTGGCTGCCAATAGCTGCTTTCTGGGCACAATTCATGGTGCTGGTTTTGACCTATAAAGCCCTAAACGGCTTGGACCCCAGGTATATAAAAGACTTCCTCTTCCCTTATGTTCCATTGTGGCATCTGAAGTCGGCAGAGGGTGCCCTTTTCTGAGTACCAGCTGCCCATGATGTTCGTACAATGAGGGCAAGCAGAGAAGCGTTCTCAGTGGCTGCTCCACACTTATGGAATTCGATCCGCTTGGAGATCTGCCTGAGCCCGAGCCTGCTAACCTTTTGCAAGAGGTAAAAGACCTTTTTGTTTGGTCTGGCATTTGACGGGCTGGGATAGGGTTGGGTGGGTAGAGGGTTGTTGGGTGGATTTTAAGGTTTCCTTTCACTGCTGAGCTTTTGAAGGAAGGGCAGAATAAAAATTGAATACATTTTTAAAAAAAAGAAAAAAGAAGAGTAAAAATTTATATCCCGCCCCTTCTGTCCACAGGACAGCCCGGGGCGGCGAACAACATTCATTGAAAACAATATAAAATTTTTAAAAAATTCAAAAGACAATATGTGGGGGGCAGGGCAGGCAGGGATAAGGTTGCGTGGGGGAGTTTAGAGGAAGGGCTGGGGGGTGTGGGTGTGGCAGGGGACTTTTAGGTTTTTTTTTATTGATTTAAGCCACACTGAGCCTTGATGGGAAGTATATATATTTAAATAAACAAACAAACAGTTTGATAATTTACATGTAGCTAAGAAAATTTCCTTACAATTCCCTTTACAAAAATTGAAAGTATGTGATTGTTCATAATCAGTTTTGCCTCAGTAACTAAATGATTTAAAGTAGAAAAACATTTCTTCTGCTTTAACAACTCAAAAGTAGCTGATACATTTTAGAAGGACAAGCCACATGCTAGGTGTTCTTAGATATTTCCACATATACAAGAAAAGTTATATAACTGTAATCTACTGGCAGGCTTACTGTACAAGGCTGTAAGAAATGCCTGCATGTTATAAAAATCAAAATATCAATTACAGAGAGGGGACAACTTTCAAACAGTCTAAGAAGTTAGGCAACTAGTGAGTGACAAATAATTATTTCTAGAAACGTTTTAAGTGAAAAGACTTAAACTGTTCTGTCTCTCTGAGAAGACGTTACTCACGTAAAGCTGGTTTCCCTGATGCTTGCTTTTCAGGCAAGACTGTAAGCAGCGTTGGTTGGATTTTAGCAGGGGTGTATGTGTTTAAAGAAACTTTTCTTCCTGGAAATGGACACTCATGTGTTGGAGAAGCTAGGGGGGGAAAAAAACAGTATTTAACGTTTTGAATAGCCCTTAAACAACTGCACATTAACAAAATGACAAATGGAGTTACTAATGATAGAACACTTAACCATGGGTCTCACAAATTCCACTGCTACAGAATTGGTCACCCATCCAGGCATTCAACAGGGTGAGGATAAAATTTGTCCAATATATCATGGTAAGCCTCTCATAATGCCCAGAATGACATACAGTCTAATGGGTGATTCTTTGACAGGGAGATGTGGTAACATCAGAATTGCTAAGGGTGCTGTGGGAAACTAACAAGAAGCAAACCCCCAGAAGGGAAAGCAATGTGGGGCTTTGAATGCGGGCACGTGATTAAAAAAGCATCATTTAACACATCTACTGTTGTTTTCAATCACGGAAGGCAGGGCGAAAAATTCTACCCTGCCTTTCGTGATTGAAAATGGGAGCTGCTTTAAATTACGCTTTTAACCATGCCATGTTCAAAGCCTCACGTTACTTTCCCTGTTGGGAGTTTGCTTCTCGTTAGTTTTTCTGGTGCAGTAACGTGGGCAAGCAGCCTTAGACTAGGCATGGAATGCCGGTGTGATTAGCATTCAGCTGCCTTTAACTAGTCCAAGAAAAATTATCTGCAGACCACGAAGAAATGGGAAGACAAGAGAGGGAAATTGTCCTCACCCAAATGATCCCTCAACATGTGGAAAAGATGATGGGGATAATAATGCTCCTTCCCACTGACAAGAGCTTGCAAACAACCTTCCTCAATGGTAAGTACCTTAAATTTCTTCCATCTACAAAAACATCATCTTTAGCAATGAAAAACAACCCTATTATCCTACAAGCAGGGAAGTCTTTCTGAGCAGTAAAAACTACTCTATTTGCCATTGGTAAACTGCACCCTCAAAAGGTCAGCTAGAAATTTTGGGGTTCTTTTTGTTTGTTTTATTTTTAAAGTAGCTTAACGTACTGCCTCTCAAAACCTGCTATCTATTTTTGTAATTTTACAATGAATTTCTGATTTCTTTAAAATGTTTCCCCCCCATTTATTTGTTGATGACCCAATAAAGCAAAGAATAAAAGCTGTGAAACCGACTGATCAGGTGTTCTCAAATGTACACAAAGTAAAAACAGAAAACCTACTATCTTTCAGATAACTAATCTCAGATATTATTCTCTGGAAAAGGCATTTAAAAAAAACCAACAAAAACCCCCAAACACGTACACGCATTCTTCTTTTCCCTAAAAAGTATAGGCCACTACAATGTAAACTAATCTACTATAGTAGTCTGAAATGGCAAAAAACAAACAAAATAACACACACACCCCCCAAACAAAAAACCAAAATCTCAAAGAAACAGCAGGAGAAGCACAGCAGGAAGGCAATCCTTCCACACAGTTGACCATTGCACCATAGATAATCTTTTATAAAAAAACAAATAAAATGCAAAATCCATACACACATTACATTAAGGTCACAGTCCCGAAGCCACTTCAATGAGACTACTCACAAGCAAGTTAATGGGAGTACTCCTGACTAAAAGGTTTCAGGATTGTAGCCAAAGACTACATGCATCATAGCATTGCAGGTGAATCGCCCACAATACTTTGGTGTTGCAAGGCAACCCCTGGCTGAGAGCAAGGCTGCAGCGGCTGTCCGCCAAGATGACAAATGGCAATCTTGTCTCTGGCCACTTCAATGAGGTGCCCCAGGGTTGGGCTGCCCACTTTGCTGGTGGTGCTTCAGGATGATCCAGAGCACCGCCGTTAGGGCAACCCCGGAGCAGGGACAGCCTGCTCTGCCTGCACATCTGGTGGGCTGCCTTTAAACAGATGGCTTGCCCAGGAGTGACGCAGGGCAGCTGTCTGCGTGAAGACACCCTGTGTGCATCATCTGGGGAGAAGGCTGCAACATTTTAAAAATCGGATTTGGGTTTAGCCACCATCATCCATACCTTCGTAACCTCAATGCTAGACTACTGCAATGTACATTACATGTGGCTGCCCTTGAAGACTGTTTGGAGGCTGCAGTTGGTGCAGAACTCAATGGTCTGCTTTCTGTCGGAGGCAGGTTGCCGGGAGCATATTACACCAGTGCTCCAGAATCTGCACAGGCTGCCAATAGTGTTCTGGGCAAAATTCAAGGTTTTGGTTTTAACCTTTGAATCCCTAAATGGCTTGGGTCTCGGATATCTGAAGGGCTGCCTTTTCTCCTATGTTCTGGCATGGCCTCTGAGGTCAGTTGAGGACACCCTCTTGTGAGTACCAACTGCCTGCAAAGTTTTTACCACAAGAGCACACAGAGGCAGCCTTGGTGGCTGCCCCACAGTCATGGAACTCCCTCCCCATGGAAGTCCAACTAAGCCTGCTCATTTTCTGGAGGAGATAGAAGACCTTCTTGTTTGGCCAGGCATTTGTCGGGCAGGGATGGGATGGGTGGGAACAGGTGGTAGGGTTGAGGGAGGAAGATTAGAGAGTAGGGAGTGTTGGGGCAGGCGGGGATAGGGATTAGGTGGGGGCTTGTTGGGGGGGGTTGGTGTGGGTAGGTTTTTTTTTGGTAAATTGTATTTTAATTGAATGTTTTAAAATTATATTTTATGTTTTTTGTAAGTCGCCCTGAGTCTTCGGGGAAGGGCAGGGTAAAATGTCAATAAATAATGAACATCCATTTGTTAAAAGTATATGCTACAAAACATATAAGCTGAGCTACATTGTTGCTACATTAAATAATGCATATTTGGCGTTAGAAATATGAGAACATTCAATTCTACAAGTTATTGTAATGCAAATGTGCTAATGATCATGCCAAAATAAGGGAATAGCTAAATGATTAAACTTAGGTAATGTTCACATGTTACTGATTGCTCATCGTGCATTAAGTTAATGAGCCCATAAAATCATAAACCATGTCAATGCCCACACAGCGAATGGATATTCCAAGGATACGGAGTCAATTTAAATTCTTTTTGTAAATTAAATCTCTGGCCTGTTCATTTGCAACAAAAACCCTGTGGATCATCTATGCTGAACGGTGTTGCACAGCTTGAATAATAAAAACTTCAATTACAACAATAAACTGAAGATGTCTCCGATAGATTGTCACTTGGAGCAGCAATAGCGGCAAGAAATTCATCCACCTGCTTTAAAGACAAAGAGTTGTGTAGAGTTTCTAGAGGGCAGATGGAAGGCACCATGGAATATAGTTCAAAGCCTGAAATAAAACACAGCACAGAAGATTTCCAGATTAACAAACAAGGCAGGAATGGAACTAATTTATAGGCAAAGAAATGTTGCTTAAAAATAAACAGAGTACATTTCTAAAATAAACACATGAAAACATACACTAGCTCTGTAGTCATAATATCAGCTGCTATGTGATATGGAGTTGGAATAAGGAATATCAGATTCCACTCTATACTAAGTTTACGGTTCTTTACATTACAAAAACATGTACATATGGAATCAATCTGTATTAATAATGTATGATAACTTATCTTTGTTCTACTTTTGTTTTTGTTCCATTTATAACTACTATACAGGATAATCTTAGAAAATCATGACAATTTTGAAATATTTACTATTTCTCCTGCTCATTCCCATATCAGTCATAGTCCTGACCAGTCAACTCAGTCCAGCTGGAATATGAGTGTGGCCAGACAGCAGCTTGCTGACTGAACAGGAAAATACTGTGGTATATAAGTAGTAGCAATTCAGAGAACTCACTCTCTACCGGGTATTCGAGAACACAAATATGACATATGACCAAGTTAGGGCCATTAAGACCACATTTATGCCTTGACATTACATTTTAACTTTATAACATTACTTGTACCTACCTTAATCATTTAAAAATAATGGTTCATTCATGGAACTTTAATGTCTTTGAACAGTAATACTAAGTCAAAATTAAAAAAGCAAAATCCAACTTTGAGTTCATTCAACTAATTCAACATTAGTATTTATATTTAATAACCAACCACACATTTGTATTATTCTTGGAACACAAAGCATTTAAAATTACATATACGCTTAAGACTGCAGTTCTGTAAACTGATGTAAGCTTGATCGTCCTCCATGAAAACCTTCGGCCCAACAGCATTTCCAAAGAGTTTTCCACATACAGCTGTAACATTGACATTTTGAAATTCAATATAGTAATTTCACCTAAATTTCTATATTTCTTCCATGGTCTTTATTTAAACAAATAAGAGAATAGTTAATGAAAGAATGTTTAAAATTTCAGTTCAAGCCACATTTTAAAGATACTGATATAACATGAACTCTCACACTCAACACCATTTATCCTCAAGTATTCATACACCTCTATAATATAATGTTTGTTATCTCCTCTTAAATGGAAAAGAATTCTGCAAAGTTTAAACAGAATAGCATTCTTTTTCGAGAAAAGGGGGAGGGAAGAAGGGCTTGTGCTTGGCTCACTATGGCCAGTTTAAAGTGAGATCCAATCCCACCATGCAAGCAGTTCCAATGTACTTAAAACCGGCTTCATTTACACAGTACAAGGTAATGTTGCATTTCAAAAAAGCAGTTTTCATGTGCAAAAAAAAGCACCAGCACAGAACATTACCTATACTCTCGTTAATGACAGCACCTACTTCAGGTTAAGTATCAAAGTAAATGTTCTTGGCTTATATGTTAATAATTTTTTTAAAATAAAATAAAAAAGAAATATATATACTACACATGCATGCACCCTTTCTTTACACTATAGTAAGTTTCACAAGAAACTTAGTTTTCCTTTAACAAAAGGGTACTACCATTTGAAAAAAATATCCATACTATAAGTACTACTTTCTTACAATAAAAAAATTTAGTGGGATAACGTCAGGTATTTTTTTAAATGGAGTGCCCGTGTCTATTTTACAACTATTATTAACAGAATGCCACAGGAATGACTGCTAGAGAACTAACTGCTACAGAATTTAAAAGTTGAACAACATTAAAATGAACTATAAATGTTTACCCTTATAAACCTAAGCAATGAGAATAAGCTAGTCACTAATTTCTAGTCATCTTTTGACAGATTCACTACCAGATTATCATGCATTAAAACTATGTTATGAAATAAAGTTAGTTTAAAAAAGCCATTCCATTGGCTTTAAAGCCCACAGGGAAAGCTATTTGTATTATATATTTTAAAGAGGTTAACTTTACAAAAACTATTTTTAGTTTTAGAAAAATACTTGAAAGTATTCCGTTAAATACTTAATTGCCTAACTAAAACTGCCTTTTGTTTATGTTGTACACTCTCTAAAAACCGGATTCCCTTCTAAATGCAAGACAAGGAAAGTGTTAACAGCAACTAAGGAAGCCACCCGGATGTCTTACATTTGAAAGCTATAAAGACTGTAGTCTAGAAATTTCACAGAGGAAACGGACCAGTACATTTAGAGGTGTGCATGGATGTTCTGCACAGAGGCCCAGAAAATAGAGCAAACCACTGTCAGAAGATACTTGTTTCAACATGTTCCTTGAACTAAAGATGAAGGGATGGGGAAGTCTGAAATGGGTTAGAGGTTGCATCATCATCATCAAAGTTATGGAAATAAAAGACGAAAAGAAAGAAACAAGTCCAGGAGACAGATAAGACAACATCAATATGATTTTTACAAGTGACAGAGAATACCTGGAAACTGAACACTTTTAGGGAATATGTTTAGGCTTCATAGGAACACACACAGCATGCATTGTAAAAATGTAAAATTTATACTGAATGAATGAAAAAGGAATCTGAATATTAAAATAATTGCATTTAAGAGATATTAATATTACTGATTTAGATAAAATTGTAATCAATTACGATATAATAGCAAAGGGATAAAGAAAATCCTTAATTACACAGCAATACTGGTTTCAAATCTAGATCTCAACCCAATTTTCAATTGTTTTGCCAATACGGAGTCGAATTGCTCTTTTATGTACATGGCCTGATAATTTTATGAAGTAAAGGCCACATCTCTTATTTGCAAGGATATTCTCATCATTCTTTTATCTTCATAGCTACAATTTCTTGTAGTAGTGTTTGTGTTACCTAATTACTTCATTCTTCAGAAGGAAAGCAGAAATCAGAACTATGTTTTTGTTAGGAAATATATGCAACAAATGCACTGGAGAGCTATATAGCACAGCTCTTTATGCTGTTTCAAATTTATTTTCAATAAAAAATCTTATTACCATGCCACCATATTCTGCTAATGGTCGTGTACAATTTTGAAATGGTGATTAGGAAATTGGGAAAAAATGACATTTAAGATTTGGCAAATGCTGAAGACTAAACCCAGGTTCTGTGAAGAGGGGATCCTACAGGACTGATTCAGTGAGAACAAAGTTTGGTACAATAACTTCATTCATGGAAAGAAAATACTCTTCAACATTTCATTTCATTCAACATTTCATATTATGCCTTATTTAAAGCAAAGGTAGACTGGAGAAGAGTTAATGCTCATCCACAGAGTTCAAGACATGAATGAAAGAGGAGGGCCACTCTTGACTGGTGCAGTATTTAATATAGTAACCACACAACTGATGAATGTATTTAAAATTACTATGCAGGGTAAAGTGTGAAATCAAGTAGCTGTCTTTCTGTGGAACCATCAACAATTGTAGATTAACAGAAATGGATCCAAAATGTTTCAATTTACTTTTTTGGTTTATTTTCACTTCAAGATGGTGTTTGCAAATTCCAGCTGTCAATTATAATGATTTAAATTTAGGTTCTGAAGGCTTAGGGAAACAGCTACCACATAGGAGTTTGGGTGGAGAAAAAGGAAGAAGAAGAAGAAGAAGAAGAAGAAGAACGTTGCTACTGAGAAGTACGGTAAGTACTGATTGTTCAAATCACTGGGAAGAGCAAATGTAATTCAACATGGAATTCAGAATTATATGTAATATTTCCATTTTTTCCCCAAAAGACTTTCTGATGAATTATTTTTGGAATTATATTAATAAATTAAAGAAGGGATTTAAGCCGATCATTATATCTAATGATTATGAACATGCCTGGGACTTGTGCTGAGTTGGAGTCAAAAAGCACAGATGGTGGACAATACTATACACCCCATGTTGTGAAATTAAAAAGTTAAGGGATGAAGGGAGTATTTTTTTAAAAAAATAAAAGCAAAACATACCATTGGTTGGATGTCGAGCAAATGAGATAGAAAATCTTTTTACAGCAGAACCACGTGTGGTGTCTGAGAAAGAGAAAAACAGGTACCTGAAATTCATAAAGGCTACCAAAAGAGGGACATTTTAAGTAGGAAAGAAGAGAAAAGATAAGAGAAAGTTAGACTTAAGTAGCATGCAGAATGGATAAGGAAAAAGGGCTTTGGGCAAATATGGGTTAAAAAGTAGAAAATTTGGTCTGTTGGTAAACTGGAAGACGTTCAATGAAGTGTATGAAAGAAAAGCAGGATGAGCTGGTAATTCTGGCATACCAAGTTATATATGGTTTGAGTTAACATTTTCAAGAGTGTTGATGTTGGAGAAAAAGTTTCATTATTGCTGCTTGCCCTAAAAGCGTTAACAAGGTACACTCATCTTTAAAAACCCAAATTTGGTGGTGAAATTTCCTCTCCATTCCCTATCTGAAAGCCTAAAACCTATCACTCTTCTACCCACATCCAGGAGAAGGGGATCCTAAGGTTTTCATCTTCCTTAGGATACGGAGAGTTTAGCATTCCCTCCGATTTCTTCTAAAAGTTCCATGCAATGTACAATGATCAAATCCAGAAGTTTCAATTACAAAAATACCATCTCTTTACAACTAAATTTTAGATCTTAATTATTATTATTTTTTTTTAAATGCTTATGTTTGAATTTAGTACATACTGAAAATCTTTGATCCTGTATACATAATATAGCATATGTATAAATGGAAATGAGGAACAAAGATCAACTGCGCCATTAAACTAAACATAACCAAGCTCTAGGAAAGAATGAGGCAGCAGAAACCCATACAATTTATACTAGGGAAAAGATATTCTAGGATTCCATTAAATCAACAGCCTTTGTGTCGTCTTTAGAGGTTTTACGTGTGCACATGAATGTGTGCGTGCGTGCATGTGCACATACCATCTATGCAGCCAGAAGAAGTCAGCTTTTTACGATGAGTACGAGCATAGTCCTGTAGGTTAGGTGCGCTTGAAGAACCCCCGAGCACAGAGGTGCTAAACAGGCTCGCGCAGTGAGACCCTGATGGGAGTTAGAGAAAATACATACAACAACCAGGTGTTCTTCCATTCACATTGGGGATACATGCAGCATGCAAGCACACGGCTCTTGCCACATAAAAGGCAGCCTTTGGCAGTACCTTGGACAGGTTCACAATATGCTTGAAATGTCACAGTGATACTTGAAGGCTGTAACTACCATAATTTATCAAGCTACATGTCACAGCATCCTCTGCTACAAGTGCAAAGGAAGAACTGGACTTTAACAAAGGGACTGAATTTCATTTCCTCACTTTAGGTTTGGTAAAGAAAGATTACCAATTAGGGCACTTGTTAAGCAACAAAAAAAGGCAATTTTGAAGTATCATAGCCTGGCAAAAATTGCTTTCACAAATAACGGCTCCTTGAAATGGTAGTTTGCATCTCCAAGTACTCATATGCTTTTACTCATCATATTCAATAGAAAAATGTAACTTCCCACCACTGATGCATTAAAGACAAAGCAATCAAATACATTATGCAAATTTGCTTATATCAGACACAAATTATGACCACCTCTAGGAATTTAAAATAAAAACAGGATCAACTTTTATTTCTTTACTGATAACTTTCATATTAATTTTTTTACTGCTAAACAATCTCTTCTCAAGGTAACCAATTACAAACATTATTGCTACTGGAAGTTTCAGTAAGTCTTTTGAAAAAATAAAGTTCTAACTGTTTTCTACCTTTACAATCCACCATATTATGAATATCGTGTTCCCATGAACAACAACAACAAGAAAAAAATCAGAGGGAAGAAATTTCTCTGATGTCTGTTTTCTATAAGTCTGCACTTCTCTGCATAGCCAAGGTAAGCATGCTGGAAGCACCTTTAAGGTTTTGTTTATTTGTATAATAAATGTAGAAGTAGACATAAAGCAGCTACTGACCCAGTGATTTATTTCCTTCCTTAGTTACAGTGATCCAATGGTGGGAACCATTCCTAGCACATGTGATGAATCACAGCCAATATAAATGGATGCCTGGTCTGTGGCAGAAGCCTTTATACCAAAGTAACACCTCCACCTATGCAGGCTAAATCACTTTGCACAACTCATAGTGCATCACAAAGAAAAAGGAATGTAGAATTATAGTAAAGTATGTTAGAAAAAATTAACTTCAGTAATCAATAGCACCTGCTGTATGCATTTCACTATGAAAACATATCACATATAAAAGTGTCATGGAAAGACAGAGACCAAAAAAATAAAGAATTTAGTAGAGAGATTGGAACGTCTAACTCACAATGCATGAAATTTTGTGTGCGTGTTTTGTTTAATGTGGTCTGAGCTAGGTTTTTTCACAAAGCAGAATATTTCACGTTTATAGGGAGGAATACAACTTTTACACTACTACAACATCATAAAAGTTCATAAGCAATGTGCATATAAAACAGTGCCTGTTCCATAGTAACAACGGGAAAACACTGCCTGAATCCGAGTAATTGAAGCTTGTTATAGTACAACATTGTTAAAATGGTTAATTCTGAACACTGACAGCAATCAATTAATGCTTTGTGGGGGGGAAATACAAAGAACTTCAGTCTCTTGTGAAGAGAATGACGTTTCTTGATAAAAGGCAGAACGTAGAGGGGGAAAGTAGTTTTATTTATTTTTTACTTCCAGTAGCATCTCTTCAGCTGTTTCAAACAGCCCACAGAATAAAATGAAAAACAAAACAAAAAAATCTCTTCTTGTTGTTCACAGGGAAGTATTACAAATTTCCAGATTGGGCTTTACTTCCACAGAATTCTGCAGAAATATTAGCATGTCAATCATGATTATATATTTTAAATAATCTTAAATGTCAAGTTTGGCCAAAATGGGAAAAAAACAAACATGGAAACAGTCTTATGTGTTTTGTTGATCCTTAAGAGCTAATTACTGTAAAAACTTGTACTGCTGGAAATTAGGTAACTTCGTGGATTACACTGTCCCAGTGAATTAACACACACTATTATATTAAACATATAGTTTGATCCTATGTTTACCAATGAAGACTCCTTAAATCCAGTGGTATGTATCTGTGTGCAACACATTTAGCACTGGTCTATTAACATGGAACTTAATTTCAACAAAGATGTACATACCTAGACTACTCTGCTTTTGTTCCACAATAGTTCTTGGTGTTCGTAAGTGACTATTGCTTTCTGACAGGACCTGGATACGGAAAAACAGAAAAATAAGGAAAAAGTAGAACAGCATGTACCATCCATTAAGCTTGAAACAGCGGCCTTTTCCAGACAGACAAGTGTTAATAAGCTGTATGATAAATATTAGTAGAAATACATAAAAGAAATATGAAAGGTCATGCAGTATCCCCTTCTGAAGGGAGTCCAATTCACTTATGAGGTCCTTGCAATGAGGTGGTGCAAAGCAGGCATTCATGATGAAAAAGGGCACAAAGACCAAGACACAGATGAGAACATAAGACAATTGAGACAGATTTTATTTTACCAAATGCACACTCCTAAACTGCGCCTGTATTGGAGGGGGGAGGGGGTGGAAGGAAGGACAAACAGGCTGTTGATTTCACCAGTCACTGATCCATGCACAGGCTATCAGTGTAACCTTCAGATGTTCACAGCCTTTACCGATAAACCCTTTTTCTACATTCAAGTTCCTTAAATTTCCAAAAGAAAATGGAAATTACTGAAAATATTTAGTAAAGAAAGGGGCATGGTAACAGATCATCATCCACGGTCCAACATACGAAATTTTGGATTCTGAAGAATCTTTAGTAATATTTACTGAAAACTGCTTAGGCTTATTGTATATGTCATTTGTCTAACTCACTTTTCAAACACTGCAATAATACTTCAAAATATTGTGCAATCCAATGGATGAAGTGCTGTTTTTTGTTGTCTTCCTTTTCAAATTAGATACCACCAGATATGACTGGAGAAAAGAATGATTAGTGCTAGTTTGTTTCCTGCACAGTTAATACCAGGCCACTGAAAATGAGATCTATTCAGGACAAGCTTGGAATAGCAATTAAAACCCAAATTGATTATTTTAAATGGCATTTTTGTCATTTACTAGACAAATGTTTCATTTACCTACCACCAAATTAAGCAATGCTGTTTTTAAAGTCTTAAAGGACAACTAAGCCGAAGCTGAAGCTTGTTTTGCTAGAGAGCTGTCATATCTACATTGCTAAAATGATTATATTTCCTGAAAAGAAACCAATTCATAGAAGAACTAACACATTCAGTGGAAACTGAGTGAAAAACATGCACTTGTTTTTCTCCCCCCCATCCCCAACATTCTTGGAAGTAACTCACACTTGGGGGGGGGGGGGGGGGGAAGCACATTTTAATGACAGGGGGAAGAGTTTACTTGAATGTAATCCAGAACAAGGGATTAGATGTCCTTAAAGACAGTTGGTTGTTGCTTGGAATGCATAATAATGTTTAATGAAGTAAAGTTTAAAAACCTGTTGCCATGAGCCAAAAATACTGGATGTGAAAGCCAATGATTTAGGGGAGACAGGGGAAGAAGTGATTTGTTCCCCTGATCTGCGTCTTCGACGCCCAGTACCCACACCACTGGTATAATGCAGCCAGGTACCAATACACTCTGGGCTAGACACACTCAGGGGGCTCTCTTCCTGGAAGTGAGAAAGGGGGCAAAAAAACAGCAAAGCATGCAAAGTTAGATTCAACAGAGCCAAATGATCAGAAAGAAAATAAAATACAGCTTTTGTTTGCACCGTTTTTAAAAAACAGCTCTAAAACTATTAAACAGTAAATTAGTAATGAATAACATTTCCAAATCTTAGTATGAACGTAAGCAATTACAACTTATAAATCTACCACTTTCACCAAGTTTCTACACTAAAATTTTACTATTGGCAAGTTAACAGAATAGTGGCAATCAACAGCTTGCCTATAGCTTTAAAAACATACATTTATTATTTTGTAAATACTGTTTAATAGTTTTCCCCCTTGAGGCATGTCAAACTGTCTTTTTTCTATTTAAAGAGATTTATTTTTCCTTAGTTTTTTTTATCTACTACACTCATTCCAAGGACTGAACTGTTTTTTGCTGGGACTCAAAATTGCATGACTGACCCCTGCTGGTGGCAACAAATGGTGTTAACAAACAAGACTATAGCCCACACCAGGTGGGTGTCCACCTACCCGTTTATTATGTGTTTGCCCTCACTGGTCACAATCCACCAAACTCACAGCCCCCCACTCATGGTAAGATCTCAGAGAATGCAAAGCCCACTGTGAAGGCGAAAGCGGGCTAATGTGGGCTCATGTGTCTGTGTCCCGTCAATTAGGTTGCATACATGCCTCTATGCTGCTGGTGGACCTGTATGCGGAGAGAGGTGGGCAAAAATCCTGGAGCCACGCTTTCTGCCCCTTTCTCTGCTCTTGCTCTCACAGTAACTGAAAGTGGGGGTTGCCCACAAGCACATAGAATACAGTAAAAACAGATGTGACAGACTGCTGTGGCTCACTTGTGCTGGCGCCACTAGATGTTGGCCTAAAATCCCCCGGTCCGTGTCTGGCAGCTACCCAGGATCCAGCAGCTAGCCCGTAGCCTAGGCTTCATCTTTGACTCACCCCTTTCTTTTAAACCCTGCATTGACTCTGTTGCTAAATCCTGTCGCTTCTCCCTCCATAACATTGCTAAGATTCGCCCTTTTCTCTCTGTCTCGTCTGCCAAAACTCTTGTTCATGCTCTGGTCATCTC